>WAAE01005778.1:173598-206198 GCA_013400495.1 Nicator chloris
ATCCCACCCCATTTCCCATCCCCATTCCCCATCCCGATCCCGGCTCAGCCTGGCTCCTCTCATCCCCAGTTAAATCCAGGAACAACAGTGACAATTTCCTAGAAGGATAAACATCCGTTTGCCTTTTCCCCACCAAAAATAACCACCCCGGCCACCAGGCAGGGAGGGAGGGATGCTGGAGTTTGGCTGCGGGATGTCAGCAGAGCCGTGACCTCTCATTTACACCGGAGCCTCTCTCCGACCTGCCGGGCCAATTACACCCTGCTCCGAGGGCAGGGATAGAAAAAGGAGAAATCCAACTTTAGCAGACTTCCATGACATCTCACAGTGTCATTTCCTCTGCTGCTAATCTTAGCGCCAGTGGCAGCGGGGTTCGTGTTGTTTTTTTTTTTTCCCTGGGTTGTGGTGTTACCCAGCTTCCTTTTTTTGTTGCTTTCCTTCCCGCCGGCTCCTGCAGCTTCACCCGGCGTTGTGTGCCCAGGGCAAGCCCGGATCCTGCTCCTCCATCCCCCTTGGATGCCCTGATCCTTCCTGGAGGGGACACGAGCTCTGCAGGACCCTGGTGTGATTCAGCCCCTCCAAGGCAAAGAGGCACTTCCTGGAGGGAAAGTCCTGGCCAAGTTTAACCCCCCAGTGCAGGACTGAAATCCACGTTTAAACCCCCCAGTGCAGGACTGAAATCCATGTTCAACACCCCAGGACTGAGATCCATGTTCAACACCCCAGTGCCGGACTGAAAACCATGTTTAACCCCCCAGTGCAGGACTGAAATCCATGTTCAACACCCCAGTGCCAAAATCCATGTTCAACACCCCAGTGCTGGACTGAAAACCATGTTTAAGCCCCCAGGCAGAACTGAAATCCAAGTTTAACCCCCCAGGCAGGACTGAAATCTGCTCTCACAGCCCGGGACCCAGGGAAGGTGACCAGCAGGATGACACAGAGAGGTTTTTTCGGGATCAGGTTGCTCTGTTCCAGACCCAGGCACTGATGCAGAGCTCAGATGCAGCAACCAGAGCATCACAACCCCTCTGAAGGATCCCAGGCCTCCCTGCACAGCCCAGAGCGAGTCATTCCCTTGTGCCTCAGTTTCCCCCGCCTGCAAAATGTCCTGGGCTCCTTCCGCCAGTGGTTTGTTCCAAAGGGAATGTTATTCCTGGCCATGAGCAGGACAGAGGTGGCTTTGTCACAGCGCAGGCACCGGGATGTGCTTCAAGGAGGACCTGCAGGCGGGTGAATCTGAGCCTCGGAGAAAACTGAGTCTTAGATGAAAGCTTAATTAAGGAGCTAATTAAAGGGGAGGTCCGGCTAAGTGGCCGGTAGGCAGAGCTCTGCTGATTTATGCCTTTAATTTTGGTTTTGCTTTCCAAGAGGAACGGGCTGAGGGCAAAGGCAGGGCTGGGGCAGTGCCCGGCTCCGTGCCCGGTTCCCACGCGGTGCCACCAAGGGACCCCTGGACAGGCGTCACTGTCCCTGTCCCCTCCTGGGTGACCCTGGGGTCACCTAAACGGGGGTCTGGCTGGCCACGCCCTGCTCCCATCGCCCACAGGGATCTGCTCATCCCACGCAGATCCCAAAATGCCCGAATCACCCAGCACTGCCACCGCCCCGCGCTCGCTGCCACCACGGAGCCCCCTGTGCTCCATCCAAATTTTATTCGGGAAGCTGCAGGCATCAAACTCAAAGTCCCCGAAGTGCCAGGGGGACATGCAGGGGGTCAAGTCAGAAATGGGGTGAAGGGAAGAGAAGGGGTGATGCCAGAATTCCTGGGATTCCCAAGCGAGCCGGGACACCTCTTGGCATGCTCCCCAGAGGGAAAGAGAACTTGGCTTGGGGAGAGGAGGGGTTGGTGCTGTGGTTCTGGGCTGGGAGCAGGGTGGGTGCAATCCTCGGTGGGTCCTGGGGTCCCCTCTGCTCCGGGCAGAGGCAGCTCTGTGGTGTGGGGATGTGCAGGGCAAGGGAGGGATGGCCGGAGTTAATCCTTGTGGTTTTTGGTGATGAACTGGGTTGAGGCCACAGGGTGGCCCAGATGAAAATCCTCCACGAAATCCTTCAAGTCCCAGGTGCCTGGGGAGAGAGGAAAAGGCCATGAGCAGGGCTGGAGAGGGGAGCAGCCCTGTGCAGCTGCTGCTCTGCCCCAAACCACATCCTGCACGCCCCAGGAGGCCCCAGGGACAGCGGGGAGTCACGGGGACCCCGCTCTGAGCACCCCGGGGGTACGTGGGCTTGGCTCCTCTCCTGCCCCCTGACCTTTAGAGCAAACCTTCCTACGGCTTCCTACGAGCCCACCCCGGGGGTGGCCTGGCTGGAAATCCCCCTGGGCATGTCACAGGAGATCCCCTGTCCCCCTCGCTGGCATTCACTGAGCTGCTGCTCCACAGAGTGTTGGAGCCACGGGGGTTCCTCATTCCTGACCCTCCTCCCCTGCTGCCTGCCCCGACCCCAGGATCCCGGAGCTCTGGGGGCAGCTTGTGCCGGATCCAGCCGCGGTTTTTCCCACGTAGGCAGCAGGGAAACCCTCACTGCCTCCGGGAAACCTCCGGGCACGAGGGATTCCCTCATACCCGGCCCCTGTGGGGCAGAAATCCCCCTGTGCCCTGCCAGGGTCGGGCACCGAGCCCGGGTCTGGCTGGCGGCTGCCGGAGCATCCTGCTCTGACCGGGGGGGCTTTCCCTGGCACCCAAACAGCTCCCGCTGCCCCTCCTTGTGGGCCAGCGGGGAAAGGGGCCCGTTCTTTATCTGAAACCTGTCCTCTCCTCTTCCTGGCTGCTCTTTAATGTCACGCGGCAGCCTGGCAGCCTTTATCTGCTGTCACATCTCAGCCCCGACCGGAGCACAGCGTCCCCTTTGCTCTTGAAAAGTGCTGAGCAAAACCTGAGCTGCTGCATCACCTGCGTGGGGTGGTGATGGCTCCGGGAGCTGCTGGAGCTCCCACCTGCTCCCCACCTCGGGCTCGGAGCTCCAAAAAAAAGCTCTGGAGATCCTCGTGGTGACGGCACCACACCCTGTGACCTCCCGGAGCTGTGAGAGGCGTGGCTGGGATGCTCCAGGGCCCGGGAAGGAGCTCCCAGGATGCTCAGGAAGGACCCTGCACCCCACATTCCAGCTGGGATGAGATGTTGGGATGCACCAGGCTGCTGCTGGAGGGTCCCAGGTGTCCCCTGCCACCCTCCGAGGACCCAAACCAAGCTGAGAGCAAGGACAGCCCCAACGTCCTGCACTGGGGTCACCGCCAGCCGGGACACAGAGCCACAAGCCCCTCCATCCCCGAATCCCACCTTGGCAGGAAGGGCAGCTCCTCACTTCGGGGTCTCAGCCCAACCCCCTCAGTGCTGGGGGTCCCGCTGAAGGTGGCGCCAGGGGAAGGAGCCTCGGGGGGGCCGCTCCCGCTGCGCCTGCAGCCTTCGCCGGGTGCCTTTCATCCGGAGGGTTTCAAAGTGCTTGGAAAACCCCACGGGAGAGCAGCCGGTGCCGCTCGGGACCGGGGTGAGAGCGAGACGCGGCACCCCCGACTCCCAGGGGTGCCGGAGCTCTCACTGATGTTCGCGGAGCCTCCGGAGAGGCGCGGATGAAAGGAGCCGGGGGAGGCAGAGCCTCTGCGGGGCTGCAGGCGCCGGCCCCGGCCCTCGCCCCGCGTGTGGGGCCGGGGATTTTCCTGACCTACTTTCCTACCTGCCCTGGCACCGGTTGTGCCCGGCCCGTGGGGGTAGGGAAAGCCCCGGGGCAGCCGCGGGTGTGGCAAAGGGGGGAGGCACCGGGGGGTGCCCGACTTGGGGCGCCGCGTCCCCCGTCACCAAATCCAACCCCCGGGGTGCATCCCCAAAGCGGGTGCCCCATCCCGGCGTGACCAGCTCCCGGCACAGGGTGACATCCCTGCTCCAACCGTGCCAAATCACCCCAGCTGGCTCGCGGGGCTGGGGACAGTGAGTCACTGGGGTCACGGAGCAGGGGAAGGAGCAGGGGGCCAGCCGGGGAGCCGAGGTCGCGGTGCCACTGTCCCCTCTCCCTGCCACAACAATACGGCGTTTCATCCGTGGCTTGGTCCGTTTTCAAGCTCATTTCCCAAAGGATTAAATCATCCCACTTGGCCCTTATCTGCGCACCCGCCGGAGGAAGAGGAGTGCCCGCTGACACCCACACGTGCGCGGCCGCCTGAGCCCGGAGCACCCGATGGGGAAACTGAGGCACGAGGCAAGCGCTGGGCTCGGGGAGCTCGGCATCCCTGTGATCCCGCAGGTTTCCCAGCGCTGCCGTCGTCTCCTGCCCACCCCCCACAAACGCCGCTCCCCTCCTCCCCCGGCCCCCCCCCGGCTGTAATTTATCAGCCTCATCAGCGGGAATGTTCTCCTGATGGGAGCCCTGATGCTTCTCTGCCAAGATTAATGATGTCCCAGCGGAGGTGGGCGGGAGGCCGGCAGCTGCTTTGGTCACCATTAAGTGACACCCGGGGACTTGGGCCGGCACCGTGTTCTCCCCGCAGCCCTTCGCCGCCTCCCGTCCCGGCCGCAGCCTTTCCCTCCCCGCCGGGGCCCAGTCCAACCCGATTTTCCAGCTGGGTGGATCGGATCGGAGGCGCACAAGGTCGGCTCATGAGTCAACACCACAGCCCCGATCCTCGGAGCTGGAGCTGGACAGGGATGGAGCCACAGGCTGGCCGGGCTCATCCCTGTCCCTGCTCCCCAAAGGACTTGTTGCTTCCCGGAGGCAAAATTTCCGGGAGGAAGAAAAAAAAAAAAATCCATTCCCGGTTGTAAAACCTCTTCCCAGGGCAGGAGGGGCTTTGGGAATGCCGGAGCATCTCCCCAGCTCGCTGGAGCTGATGGGAAGAGGTGGAAGCAGAGGGATGAACTCAGGTGCAATTAAGCCTCAGGATTTTGTGCTAATTAAAGATTCCCCTCGATGAAAGCTGTGGGGGAAATTTTAACTCCCCAGCACCACAGCCGGGGTCTGGTGGGTGCCCGAATTCCCCCGGCTGAGGGATTTCCTGTGGATCGAGAGCCTGTGGCGAGCGCTGCCGCCTCGGGATGCGACGGCGGCTGTGACATTTCACAGACCACAAATTATTATCTCGCATCTCCCCAAAACACAACCACGGCTTGTAACACTCCTGGCTGCGAGGGAAGTGGGGCGACTGGCAGGAAGAGCTGTGGGGACACCCCAAATGTCCCCACCTTCAGTCCTGAGCGGGGACGGAGCTGGTGCTCGGTGACAATTTAGTGGCACGGCCAAAAACTGAAGCGAATCAGACTCCAGAGGAGAAACTGAGGCTCGGAGTTATTTCCCCGAGGTCACACAGAGCCGGCTGGTAGGGATCGATCAGAAACCCTCATGGGGAAGGATTAGGGTGGGTTTTTTCCTGATGAAACAAGATTTTTGCTCAAGAGCCGCCCTGGAGAAACACCTCGGCCGTAAACAACTGATTTCCACATTGCCACGAGTGACAGGGGGATGTGCCCAAGTCCTGCAGCCCTTCCAGCACCTGACCTGTGCCCGTCAGTGCCATCCCAACGGGGACATCCCCATGGCAGGGTGGGCACTGGAGCCACCGTGGAAATGTCCCCGTTCCCTCTGAGCTGCTGGCGTTTCACAGCCGGGCAAGGAGGGAGAAGGAACAGGGATTTCTTTTCCATGCTTGCTGTTGCCCCTCGCGTTTTAAATTCCCAGGGATCTTTTCCAGGAGCAGGGACAGGCGACGCGGGCAGGTCCTGGTTTAGTGCCCTCTTCTGGAGGCTCCGGCCGAGCTCCTGCCATCCCGCCTGGCACTGTCACCTCCCCCGGCTCAGCCGCGCTTGGTCCGGGACCTTGCCTGGCCTGGCCTCCCGTGCCAGGAGGGAATTTTTCTGGCAGCTGAGCAGAAACGCTCTGGTGGGGCTCAGCTGTGCCAGAGGGAGGGATGCCCGGCACAGGGATGCAGCACTGGAGGCTGGATGCATCCCCAGGCTGGGATGGGCCAGTGCCACTCCCTGTGCCCAGTCAGGACAGGTCCCTGTCCAGGGCTGGTGATGAGGGGTGTCCCCATCCTTGGTGAGACAGAGAGGTCGCTGTCACCAGATGTAGGACAGAGTAAAAACAGCAAGAAGGAGTTCATTTGAGGCCGAGTAAGATGGGAAATTCCGAGCGAGGATGCGAACTGTGCCTCTGGCACTGCCGGGAGAACCTGAATCGCTTCTACTGCAGGAGAGGAGCAAGGCAGAGCCTGGGCTGGGTTCTCATCCGTGATCCTTTGGGATTGGGGTCACCCCCTCCTTGTTCCCACCTTCTGCCAAAGGTGTCTGCTCCTCTCCCCCGTGTGCTGCCCTTGCACCTCAGGGCTGGATGCACCAGCGGATCCATCGGCGTTCATCCCACTGCCTTGGGGATGGATTTATTTAAAACCCTTGAAACAACAAAATCTCATCTTTTAGGCTGCTTTTAGGGCTCATTCCCTGGGAATAATAAAGATGACGGGCTCTCGGTGCCTCAATCCAGCAGCATCCCCTGGCCAGGCCAAGGACGCGATGCAGCAGTGAAATGGTTAAAAATAACCCACAACCAACTCCTTAAACGCGAGCCCCTGCCAGACCCCGCAGCCGCCTGACAAACGATGCTCGGGCATTGGATGTTGTGGAAAAATATCCGCTGGGTCTTTCCCAGGAAGCGCGGGAAGAGCTGGGAAACACGGATGGGATGGAGACGGCGCCAGCTGGGGAGTGCCCGGCCACCCCACGCCTTGGGGACAGCGGGGTGGTGGGGACCTTCCCCAGGGGGTGAAATCTGGGGGGCTGGAGCCGCATATCCTCCTAATAAGAGGATTTATTAGGAAAAAGCTCCTTGGTGGATGTCTCTGCGTCCCTTCCCAGCTCCGGGATGCTGCGGTGGGGAAAACACAGAGACCCCCCCCTCCGGGCAGGAACGAGGAGCCGGCTCCGCTGGCAGGGGGGTGACATCAGCGGTGTCATTAGAGAAGCGGAGCTAATGAGCCAGAAAACAAAGCCAAGGGCAGGGAGAACCTGCAGGGGGACTCGTGGCAGCCTCATCCCGCTCCGGCCATGGGATGAGCACCACGGCTCAGTGCCGGGAGGGGGTTCAGGGGCTGTCCCAGAGCCCCCCGGAGCCAGCCCCCCACTCCGGGCCGTGCTCTCTGCGTTACCAGGCACGGGGTGAGTCAGGCCCAGACACACCGACCTGACCTGCCCGTCGAGCCCTGCTCATGTGGTCCCAGCTGGGAAAGTTTTGAAATTTCCCTTGTGGAGGCCACGTGAGCCACAGAGCCCCGAGTTCCAGGCAGTGCAGGGAGGAGCTCACGCTTGGCACCGGGCAGGATGGATCCCTGCCCGTCCCGGGGTCCCGCAGGCTGCCCCGTGCCCCAGGATGGAGCAGCAGGAACGGCGCCCTGGGCGTCTCGGGGGTCTCGGCTGCTCCATCCCTTCCGTGAAAGATTTCGGGAGGAGTTGGGGAGCTGGGAGTTGGCGAGCGTTGTGTCAGCCCGGTTTGAGCAATCCCTTGCTAAACCTTCTCCACGGCTGATCCTTATCCGCCTGCTCCAAGGTGCCGGTGGTGCAACTCCCGCGGCTCGGGCTGGGGGGGATGTGCCAGCAAGGGCTGCATTTCACAGCCCACATCTCTCCCTGCTTCCGATCCCGCTAGCCAGGCCGTTACCAGACTTTTCCCAAGGGTTTCTGCTGCCTGGCAAGGATTTAACACCTCACCCACGTCCCCTGTAAGGATCCCTTTGCGCCGAGCGAGCATCCCCAGCCTGCCGGAGATTATCCAGAGCCCTGGGAAAGCCCCTCGGGGCCGGGATGGAGGGCACAGCGGGTCCTTACTCAGCGACTCCTGCTCCTCGGAGCTCAGGGCGATGGACTCGTGTGCCGGCTGCCGGTACAGGCGGAACTGGTAGCGGTGGTAGCCGCTGTAGTGCGGGGGCTTGGGCCGGCCGTAACCTGGGATGCAGAAGAGAAGGGCTGAGCATCCCTCTGAGCCGAAATTCCCACCAGAACCTGTTACCCATCACCCTCCCCCAGGCCGGGATCAGCTCTCCCACCCAGCTCCCTGCACCGTGACCCCTCCCCACGCATCAGCTCAGGTGTTCCGTGGGCGGAGCGGCCACCGAAAGAGCCCCTCACCTCATCCTGGAGCACCCTGACCTCTCCTCCACCCCCTTCCCACGCCTGCACCCTCCCTGCTGGGTGCAGCCTCCCCCGGGCAGGGCATGTGCCAGAGGGGACAAACCTGAGACCCCACACCCCCCCACCAGGGCACAGCCAGCACCCCTTGAGCTGCCCCAGGGGGGTCTTGGGGTCCACACTGTGCCCCAGGCTGGGAAGGAGCAGTGCACAGCTGCCCAGATGTGGGGCCTGCAGCTGGCTCAGGGCACGTCCAGCTGCTGGTTGTCCCTGGGAAAGGGACAGCCATGGGATGCACAGCACCCCTGATGCATAGCACAGCCACCCCATCAGGGACAGGAGGATGTGACACCAAGGGACAGGAGGCCGAAGCTCCTCCAGGACTCTGTCACCTGCAGCCAGGTGAGCCCCCAGCCCCTCTCCCCTGGGGTGTGACCTCCCCGAGTCACGTCTGGCCCATTTTGAACTAAAAGTCTTTGTTCCTGCAACATCACAGGAGTTGTTGGGATTCACCCGCTTTTATCTTGTGTTTTTCTTTTGGGTTTTATCCCTGCCCCCTCTTTTTGCACTGGTTTGGAGCCTTTCCAACCGCTGGGGAGTTTTTAAACCACTTTTGCCTCTAGAAAAATAAGAGAAAAAAGTGGCTCCTGTTTTAGACAGTGCCCAGCTGTGCCCTGGGGAGCTCCTCGTGTCCCCCCTCCTTGTGTCTGTCCCCCGTGTCCTGGTGTGCCCACCCCAGCCAGCACTGCCACCCCCTCGTCCCAGCTGGCTGAGACCCCGTCCCCTCATTGGGGGTCGGCACTCACTTGTCAGGACCTTCCCTTTGATCTTCCCAGCCCTCAGATCCGAACCCTGAAAGGACAGGAAGAGGGAGGTGAGGTGAAACTGGGATCCTCAGGACAAACACACGGGGGGATGGACTCCTCCTGCCCCCCCAGCTGTGCCCACTTGTCCCCAGGGATTCATTTTCCAACATTCTGTGTGTTTTCCTTGTAAAGATCATTCTCTCATCATTCCCTTGCAAAGATCATTTTCCCCAGGCTGGGTGGGAAGGAGCATGATGGGGCTTTTCTTTGGCTATTTGGGATTTAGGGGCTTGATCCACAATGCCCTGGCACACAGGTGACACTGCTGTCACCTGCACACGGAGACTGTGGATGGTCTGGAGATCCAGGCCAGGGGTCCAGGCTGTGGCACACCAGGAAAGCCGCAATAATTCCGTTAAAAGCCTCGGTGCTGCTCGGCACACCGGGATTTGGGAGAGCTGGCCTGTTCCAGGTGGGATTGTGGTGATTTCCACCAGCATTCCCATGGCAAAGCTTTGCCTTTGCTCTCAACAGAAACTCCTGCTTGCAGAGCGAGTCCCGCTGGAGGCTTAGCTCCCCATCCCCATCCTGGGATGCTTCCCGGGAGCAGGGAGCCTTTCCTGGGGCACCCAGCGTCCTGTGGGGACTGGCTGGGTGACAAAGGGACAATAACAGGAGCTGCATCCACATCCTGGCCCCGCACATCCCACCTCACCCCTGACCTGCTGTGCTATTCCCGGCCATTCCCAACCTCCCAGCGCTTGTAAATCCTTTCCTACGGCACCCGTTATTCCAGTCCTGCCCACACACGCTCTCCTGCCAGGGCTCCTCCGTCCTAACCTGCCCTGGGAGTCATTATCCCGAAAAAAAAAGATGCCTCATAACTCCCAGCAAAAGTGCACGTGGGGAACGGGATTCGGTGCCTCGGCTCCCCGCCACCAAAGCTCCCCCTTCCCTCCAAAGGAACCTGCTCTGCTCTGAGTCACGGCCGGTGGCAGCCTCCTGCCAGCTGCCCCTGGCACACCAAAGGTCACCGGGGAGCCAAGGGCCCGCTCACATCCTTGGACATCGGCTCCCCGACGCTGGCTCGCCACCTTGGCAGCCAGAGCCGCAATATCCCGGTGACAGGGAGGTGGCGAGTGAGGGTTTGGGCAGGTTTGGGTGCCTGGGGTCGCAGCGGGAGGGGAGGGCGCAGCGCCGGCTGTGAGGGGAGAAGCACCCGGGGGTGCTGGAGGGGACACACGGGGCCGTGGGGCTGCTGTGGCCCTGCCCAGATGTGCGAATCCGCGCCATCCAGATGTGCGAACCCGCGCCGTCCAGATGCGCGGACCCGCGCCGTCCAGATGCGCGCACCCGCCCCGCGCAGATGCTCGACAGCGCCCGCCCAGATGTGCGCCGCCAGCCCACCCACACGCCCAGATGTGCACATGTGCCCGAGCCCTCCAGCTGTGCCTGCTCCCCCAGATGTGCCGCTGCCCGGCGCGGGGGAAGCTGCCGGCGCATCCCGAGCTCATCCCGAGCTCGCCGTGCGGCCGGGCCGGCTGCCAGCCCCAGCTCTTCAAAGGCAGGGACTGCGGGTTTCTCTCTGCTCCCGGCAGGAACGCTCCCGTGCGGGGACCGCGCTGCTATTCCTGGCTTTGCCAGGGGCTTATCGGGCCGGGCCGGGGCTCCTCCCTGTTCCCTGCCCGCTGATGTGGGCTGCCTGCTCGCCCCGAGATGCTGCGGGTTCCTCGCTAGCCCCGGGCATGGGAGAGTCAAAGGATAAAGCTCCTTTTTAAGAGGCGAGAACAGGAAGAGGGCGGGAGGGAGAAAGTCGGGATGAGCACTCCAAACCCTGCCTTTTTTTTTTTTTTTTTTTCTTTAATTTTAAACAGCTATCCTGGGAGCAAGGAGCAAGCTCTGGGCACGGCTGCTGGGAGACGGGAGGGATTGGAGAGGTGGGCTGTGACGCCCTGTGATATTTTCTCCTTGTTTTTTGCTCAGGGAGGTTTGTAGGAGGAAGAACCCCCCCTGCAGCCCCTTTCCCCTTTGCTGACACGCCGGTGAGGGCGAGGGGAGCATCACACTCCGGCAGCTCCCAAAGATCCCTGCCACGAGCCGAGCTAATGGACACTGATGAGCTGCCGCGTTTATTAATGCCCTTTTATGAGAGCATTAATAGTTCCTAATGACACCATTTGAGCTTCCCAGCCTTTTATCTCCTCTTTCTCTCTTTCCCCTGCCGAGGACACGGTGTAGGAGGTGGAATCAGATATTCCCACCCTCCGGTCTGTGCCGGGTGGTGTCGAGAGCTGGCGGGGCACGGGATGCTCGTGCAGGGATCTGGGCAGCCTGAAAAATCTGTGCCACACAGTTCGGGTGCCAGGAGCTCCTCTCCGCGATTTTTTCCTTGGCCAAAGGAGCGGGGAATTTTATCCCTGCCGTTCCTGGTGCCCTGGACACCGAGCGAGGCTCCCTGGAAGCTCACGGCCAGCCCTCGGTGCTGCCTGCACGTCGCAGCCGAGGGTGGGGTGTGGGGGGGAATAAATAAATAAACACAAATAAATTAAAGGCAGTGAGTCACCTTGTGTTTTCCTCTTGATCTTTTTTTGTTTTCTTTTCACCCCCTTCCCTTTCTTCCCCCTCTCCGGAACGTGTCTGATCCCATCGGAGAGGAGGGGAAAGGGATGGGTGGCGAGCTCTCGCCAGCGATTCGCCCGGGCGAGGACGGAGGGTTATGGAAAGTGGGTGTGGGAATCGGCACAATCGCTGGCAGGGGACCAGGACAAACAGATGACGGATGGGACCCAGGGAAGTGCAGCCGAGCAGGGCTGGGCTGCTCCTGCCTCTCCGGGAGCGCGTCCCAACCCGGCCCCGGGGACCCCGCGACAACGAGGGGGGGCTCAGCCACGTGCGGGGGCTGCATCCCATGGGAAGCAGCCGAGGGGCCGGCCTGGCATTAACCGGCCATTATCCGAGGGGAAAGCTGACCCCAAACAGCCGCGGCTGCTCCTGCACTGCTCCTCACGGGCAGGAGTTTGACGGGGCCGAGCGGCTTCAAAGCCGGCCCAGCGGGAGCCCAGATTTGTTCTCCTCAGTTCCTGTGATCTTTGGAATGAGGTCAGGATGGAGGAATTGGCTCAGGGAGCGCAGGGGAGCATCCCGGGAAGGGCAGAGCCGCTGGGATGGCAACCCAGCTTCCCTGCGAGGCTGGAACGGGGAAGAAAAGGATGAGATGCTAATTGCAGGTGGATCTGGACCTGTTCCACCGTGTCCTTGCAGAGGAAGATGGAGGTTTTGGGGTTTCCTCCTCCCCACCAAAGCCAGCAGCAGCGGGGAGGACCACTCCTCCCCCAGCTCCCAGAAACGTCCAGGCTCGTCGTGCTTTCCAACAAAAAGCATGTGAGCCAACGGCCGATCCAAGAGAAACTCTCCCTCCAATCATCCCCGCGCGCGGGGAGGCCAGGAGAGAGCAGGGCAGGGCCCGGCCAGCTCCCAGCACTCCCAAACTCTGGCATTTCCCAGCTCAGCCGCCTGTTTGCACAGCAGCTCGCTTCCAGAGGGATCCTGGTGCTGGATGTGGGGCACGGGATGCTCCCAGACGGCTCCGGCTCGCCCACACACCCCCGACCCTCTCGCTGCCGCTGCGGCTCCAGCCCACCCTTGCTTTTCCCGTCACTGTTGAGCCAGGGTTTGGTGCCCAAAGGAGCCTGTCAGCCCCGACCCCCGAGTCCTTTCGTGATGAGAAATGTCACATCCCATTATGCCAGCCTTGCCGTGCCGCTGGGTTGTCGTGGGCTCTCCGTCGGGGAAGAGATCGGGAGAAAGAGGAAAAAAATACGGAGAAACAGAGAAATGGTTTTCATGGAAGAACCAGGGTGGGAGTCACCTCCAGCCAGGATGGGAAAGGCTTCCTTGGGAACGGCCTCTCCTGCCTGCTCTATTGCTCAAAGTGTTTTGACAGCATTCCCAGGGCAGGGAATGACTTAACACAGGGACAAGACCCCACAGAGGTTGGATCCTATGACACCCCAAATCCAGAGAAACCTCCCCTTCCTGCTGGAACCAGCCCAGCTTTCCCAAGCCCAGACCTTCTCCTCAGGCTCCTGCTCTGGTGCTCCCCCGCAGCCCCAGTTCCTGGATCCTGGGATGACTCAGGGCTGGCTTTGTGCTCGGAGCCGGTTTCGCTCTCCGGGCACAGCTGGAGACGTGGCCAGGCCATCCCTGGGGGGCCTGAGGCAGGAATGATTCCCTGAATTTCCCTGCTCCAAAACACCGGCACCCCACGTCTCCATCCAAACTTCCCACCCGGATCCTCGCTGCCCAGACACTTTGTTTCCCGTGTGTGCAAAGAGCAGGAGCTGATCCTCTCTCCAGAGCCTCCTTCCCCTCTCACAGGCTCCAGGAATGCCCAGTCCAGCCCTGTGGTGCCCAAGGAGGGTGGGACACATGGAACCTCCAGCTGCCACCCCCCTTACCCAGAGGACATTATTTTAATTGATTAAATTTTATATTCATGGAATTGCACCATTCCTAGTGATGTTTGACTTGTTCCCTGTCAGTCTGCACCTGAAAAATTGATAAACCGCCATGATCCGAGCCACATCCAGGCAGAAAAAGAGTGGAAAAGGTGTTTTTCCTTCTAACAGAGAACTTCTCTTCAGGGCAGATCCAGAACCTCAGGACAGCTAAACCTGGGTGGATTGGGATATCGCAGCTGATGGGTTTGTTTGTTTGGGGACTGTCACAGCCACAAGCACCAAAACTGGGTGATTTTAACCCCAAAATCGTGCCAGCAGGCACTGACCAACACTGACTGCACACTCTCATCCCAAAAAATCCTCCGAGGCTCACCAGAACCCCTGGGAAAATTTCCTGAAGGTTCCCAAGGAGCAGGAGGGGTCCCGTTGTCACCCTTGGGAGGCTCAGGCTGGAGCAGGCCCAGGGGTGCCACGGCTCCAACACGGATCTGAAGAGCCTCTCCCACTTTTCCAGGGTCTGAACTCCAAGGATTTACCCCTTCAGCCTTTAGGATCCTTAGGCAGCTCTTGGCACGGCCCGGACATTTTTCGAGCTCACGATAAATGGGGAAGGCGACCATAAAAATATATTAAAAAATAAATATCGGGCACGGTTGTAATTTCAATGCAGCTTTGTCTGATCCACCCTAACGCCGCAGGGGAGGACGTGCCACGGGTTATTAACTGAGCAAAATAAACATAAATCACCTCCGCGCCTGGCTCTTTGCAAGGGGTTTTTTTTTTAATCTAGAAATAAAACCCTGCACTCCATAACCCCAACCATCCCTGGCAGGGACCTTCCCGAGCTCCTGCCTCGCTCCTGGCAGCCCAGGATGGCATTCCCAGCGCCAGAATCTCCAAAGGGAGAGGTTCTGCGAGGAGGGAGGCTCTGCTGGGTGGATTTCCAGCGAGAGGCAGATCCCTGCCCCGCTCAGGCATTGCTGGCACGGCTGCTGTGCCCATCTGCACCTCTCCTGCAGGATGTAGGTGAGGGGTCCGAGCCAGCGGGGCGGAGGCTGTGATGACACTTTGGGAGGGTTTTGAAACCTCAGACAAAACATTTGTGCTGAAAAAGGAGAGGGATTTTTTTTTTTTTAAATAAAACACCTGCGGGGTTAAGGAGGGAGCTGTGTGGGGAGAGGGGAATGGGATGCAGGATGCTGGGCTCCCTGCACAAAAGGGCAGCCATGGGAGGGCACGGGAGATGTGGCTTTGCCAGGGCACTTCTGGCGTGGGTTGGAGAGCTGGATTTGGGAGCTGAGGCCGGTGGCTTCGCCAAGAAACTCCATGGAGGAGCTTCCCTGCTACCCCTTCCCTCTGCACCCCCAGCAGGGAAGCACCAGAGCTTTGTCGAAGCGAGAATGTTGAGTCAAGATGGAGGTTGAATAAAATCAATGCTGAATAAAATGAAGCTTGAACAAGCGACGGCTGAATAAAACAATGGTGGAATAAAATGCAAGTTGAATAAAACGATGGTTGGACAAACGATGGTTGAATAAAATGCAAGTTGAATAAAACGATGGTTGAATAAAACGACGGTGGAATAAAATGCAAGTGGAATAAAACGATGGTTGGACAAACGATGGCTGAATAAAACGATGGTTGAATAAAATGATGGTTGTACAAATGGTGGTTGCACCAGCTTGTGGAGAGGGCTGTGCACTCCCTGCTTGCCGTGCTCTTGACCCCGGGGAGTCGGGGGGTGGCTGCACCCCAAAGCCCCTTTTGGGGAGTGCCGCAATCGCGTCCATCGCGGTCACACCTCGGCTGCCGGCCCCTGGGCCTCTGCCCTAAGGCCGGGGTGATAAATGATGGATGCGATTGCTAAGAACAACAGGGATGTTGATAGCAACCCCAGGGGTGTGTTAGGAAGCTGTGGATGCCGGGCTCGGCGCTGGCTGCCTCTAACAGCCCCACGCTGTCGCAATCCCGGGCGAGCTCCCGGCGGAGCTGGCTGCTGGATGAATCACCCTGACCCACTGGCCCGGGGCTGGCCCGGCCAGGGGAGGGCTGGGGTGGGATTTGTCCGGCTCAGGATCCGGCCGGGAAGGCCCTGGAGCATCCTCCGCCTCCTCGGTGGGATGCTGCACTGCTGGGGTGGGAAGTGCTGCTGGATCTGGAGGAGCAGGAGCGGGGGGGTGAGGATGGCTCGGCACAAGGACAAGGGCGCTTTGTGCCCCTCGCTGTGACGGTGGCACCGCTCAAACGCCACCTGACACCCGTTTTCCCGGACCACGCCCCCGTTTGGTGCCCCGAGCTTTGTCACCAGCCCAGCCCTTCCCAGGAGCTCCACCAGGGTCTCCCTTCATGCCCTCCGTGGGTCTCGGCTCCCTCGGTGCTCCCCCATCACCCCCAGTTCTGACGGGACATCCCCAAAATGCCTCGAGAGCTCCCAAGGAAGGTGAACTACAAAAGGTTTCCACAAAGCCCCTGAGATCCCAGCAGGAGGAACAAGCCTGGCCTGGCCAGAAAAAAAGGGCTGGGTAGGACTGGAAAAGTCTTTTCCACCCCAATCCTTGAGAATGGAAAACTCGCTCGCCCTGCGCGCGTGTAGCTTTAAGATGAGTTTGCTTTTCCAGCAGCAGATTTCCGGAGAATTCTTGGAGAAACACCAAATTTTGATTAATTCAGTCGTTTAAAGGCCCGTAGCCTGAATTCTGTGCGGATGGGAGCGGAGCCTGCGCTGGAACCTTCCCTTGGGATGCATCCCCCGGGAGGCTCTGCTGCTGTGTCGCCTTTGGGGACCGGGACATTCCCAGGGCTGCCACCATCCAGGCTGTGGTCACCGGCAATAACCGCGGCCCTGGGGCACGTGGGACTCGAGCCCTCACACCTGAACCACCCATCCCTCTGCCAGGCACAGCCAGGCTGGAATCCTGGAATGGGTTGGGTGGGAAGGGATTTAAACCCATCCAGTGCCACCCCTGCCATGGGCATGGGACAGGGACAGCTCCCACCATCCCAGGCTGCTCCAACCTGGCCTTGGACACTTCCAGGGAGCCTGGGGCAGCCACAGCTCCTCTGGGAATTCCATCCCAGCCCCTTCCCACCCTCCCAGTCAGGAATTCCTTCCCAAATCCCATCCATCCCTGCCCTCTGGCAGTGGGAAGCCATTCCCTGTGTCCTGTCCCTCCATCCCTTGTCCCCAGTCCCTCTCCAGCTCTCCTGGAGCCCCTTTAGGCCGTGGAAGGGGCTCTGAGCTCTCCCTGGAGCCTTTCCTTCTCCAGGGGAACATTCCCAGCTCTCCCAGCCTGGCTCCAGAGGGGCTCCAGCCCTCGGAGCAGCTCTGAGCTCTCCTCTGGACTCATTCCAGCAGCTCCACGTCCTTGCGATGTTGGGGACCCCGAGCTGCAGGTGGGGTGTCCCCAGAGTGAGAGGAATCCCCTCCCTGCACTTTCTGGCCGTGCTGGGGTGATTTTGGGGGTTGCACCCAGCCGTGACCCCCATCAGATCCCGGTGGGCTTTGGGGTCGGACGCGGAGCCCATCCCCGCCCAGATCCCACAGGGACACCGAATCCCACCCCACAGCCGGCCCGGGGGGGCTGCCGGGGGTCGGGGGGTGCTCGCACACGCCGCAAAATCCTCCCCTGCAAATTCCTCCTCCTCCCTGGGGTGTCTGATCCCCGTCCCAGGCACCTTCCCGGGCGCGGGGGTGGATCAAAGCCCGCGCGTGCCAGTCCTGCTCCCGCTCTGGGCCAATTTGGCTATTTCGGCTTCCCTAATCTGATGGGAGCGGGACCTTGGGCTTGGGGGGCTCATTTAGTCCTCTGTTGTGTTTTCTTTTTTTTTTTTTTCTTTTTTTTTTTTTTTTTCTTTTCCCTTCCTTCCGCTGGCCAAAACTTTCTCCCTTTCGCCCCCGGTGACGACAGCCCCGGCCGGGAGGGGACCGCGCTGTCCGGCCCCGCCAGCGCATCCGGGCTCGGCCTCGCCGCTGGCCCCAAACCCCCCCACGCCGCTTCCTGACGCCTGGAATTGGCAGCACTCGGAGGGAGAGTCCAGAGCTGCCCTTGGGACGGGACAAACTCCAGCCGGAAACTCTCTGGAGCAGCAAAAAGTTTTCCCCGCTTTCCCCCTCCTGCCTGGGATTTTGCTCGGGGAGGGGGTGCTCGGGAAGGATGGGATGCTCAGGAACGCTCTGCATCGGTTTGGATGATGAGGAGGAGCCAAAAGCACCTTTTTTTTTTTTTTTAATGGAGTTTTTTTGGCTGCCGAGCATCCCATGGCCCCGCAGGTTCTTGGCAGAGCCGCAGAGGAGCTGCTGACCCCTCCAAAAAGCAGGAGGACGAGGGGTTAACGGCAGCGCCGCTGCTGCTGCTCGCCTGCCAAAAGCCTCTCCGGCGGTGCCATGGACTTCCCTTTCTTCCATAAAAGTCCACCGGATCCGGGCTCCCGTGGGATGCTGGAAGGAGCAGCCTGAGCTGCCCTACCTGGGGCGCGTGCAAGCGCCGGGGGCTGTTTGTGCAATGCCTCCCAAAAAATAAAACCACCTCGGGAGCCGGGAGCCAGCGCTCGCCCCGCTCCCTGCCCCGGCTCGGCCTCCGGAGAGGGGAAAACTCATTTTATTTTAAACACGTTTTGGGGGCGGCCAAGCTCGAGGCGGCCCCGTTCCAGCCGGGCTGGGAAGGGATGTGGGGAAAAGCTGGGAAGGGATGGCCGGGCTGGGGCAGCACGTGGTGCTCCTCACGCAGTTCCAGCGTCGCTCACACAGCCCTGCTCCCTTCCAGGACACCCAGAGCTCCTTCCCCACCGGAGTGGAAAGGTGCTGGAGAGGCTGGTGGGAAACAGGGAGAGGAGAAACACAAGGGGTGTCCCCCCCATGGAGCTTCTTGCTGCTCCATCCCCTTCCCAAACTGTGCTTGGATCTCCCAGCACCCCAAAATAGCCCCTCAGCTCCAACCCTGAGGTTTATTATTATTTTGGGACACTTGGGGGTGGTGGTGCAAATATAAAGACCAAGAGGCCTTTTCCCAGCCCTCTTCCTAAACCAAGGGGTCTCCCAGAGAAGCTGTGCCTGCCCCATCCTTGGAAGTGTCCAAGGCTGGGTTGGATGGGGTTTGGAACACCCTGGTCTGGTGGAATGGAATGAGATGAATTTTAACATCCCTTCCAACCCAAACCACTCCATGATCCTGTGAAACTGCGTTTTCCCGGGAATTTGGACGGAGCAGAAACGTAAAAGCAGAAAAACAAAACGTAAACAGGAGCTGCTCTTCCCCACAGAGATGCTCAAACTCCCCCAAGATAAACCCCACAGATTTGGGATTTACACCCCAGTTCCCCCCAGGGCTGTACCCAGGGACACAGCAGCAGGTCCCGGTGTTCGGGTGGGTGTCCCCAGGGCAGGACGAGTGAGGGGTCCTCCCTTGACCCCCCTCCCTGGCAGGCAGCTCGCCCCAGCCCCGGCTCAGTTACAGCAGCAGACGAGATGTCATCACACCGAGAGCCCGGGGCTTGCATCACAAGTGTCTTGCAACCAAGAAAGCCAAATTTTTTACAGGAGCAGCACACACGCTCTCCCTCTCTCTCTCTCTCTCTCTCACACACACACAGCCTCGGTAATTAACTTAATAGGTTTCTTACAGAATGCCCCGTGAGTGATGCTCAACATATTCAAGTGTTGACAAGACGGCGCTGAACCCGACGCCTACACAACGGGCAAACGAGGCTCGGAGCGCAGACACACCTTCATTGTCTGAAACTTGTAGTAAAACTCCAAACCCGCCCTTGTGAAATGGGGAGCTGAGCAGATGGGGCTGAGTAACCCTTCAGCTGCCAGGACCTGGCGCAGGACCTGGCAGGACCCAGGTGAAGTGGAGGCAGGTGGTTCCCCAAACCCCCAAATTAATTTATAAGTGGGTTGGACGAGGTGGAGATCACAACAGATGCTTCCATATATATTTGGGGTATGTAATTAAGAGGGTTTAGCCCACCGGGGTCATTTTGATCCCTGTGTGTCCCTTCTAGCTCAGGATATTCCACAATTCTATGGTTTGCTGGGCACTGAAATAAATCAGCAACTTCTCACTCCTCTATAAAAATATTCACCCTTTAGAAATCAGCTGGAAATCCAAGGGGATGAACACGACGTTGTGCTCTGGGCTTGCTCCGGGTCAATGTTTGGGCCACTAATATTAAAAAAAAGGTTGCTGGACAGTCCCTCCCTGTGTGTCACCTGCCCAGTTCCAAGAGGAATCATTCCTTTCCCTCTTGCCTCAGGAATTGTGTCTTTAAAGACACGATTTTGGCTCATCTGTGCTGGATGGGCTCAGATTGCAATCCAAGGAAAGCCAGCACCAAACACCCTCCCGAAGAGCCAACAGCACCCACGGTCACCCAAAAAAAGAAAAAAAAAAGAGAAAAAAAAAATCACTGGAAGAAGGATTAATGGGAAAACCAGTTTGGATGGAGTTGTGTTGCAAGAGGCAGCGGAGATCCATCTCCTGCTGATTTGGGATGGGATCTTGACTCAGGGGAATTGCCTAAGAAAGGGTGGTCGTCTGTACAGGTTCCTCCGGGTTGGGAAACGTCCTGCCAGCGCCTGGGACCCGCGTGGAGCAATCCCAACCCCAGCCTGGCTGTCATCACGGTGCCGAGGAGCTCCCAAACCCGTCGGGCTCCTCGGCGTCCCCTCCACCTGCGCGGGGCCCCGCAGCTGCACCCTGTCCCCGTCGCCCCGGGATCGGATCCGGCTGGATCAGGGGGAAAAGTCTGTCAGCGGCTGCCGGTGACGCCGGAGCAGCGATGGGATCGTTCCCACGTGTCACATCCAGTGTCTTTCGGAAGGGTTGGGACCCCAAATTGGTGGCTTTTCCCCATCCTCCTGCATGTTGTGACCTCAGGGCAGGTGGTGGCCAGTGCAGGGATGTAGGATCCGTCATTATTCCTAATTTCAAGGGTTGCAAAAGCATTTCAGAGGTTTTGATGAACAGAGCGAAAACCCTAGAATCTTGGGCACAGCTGTTTTTGAGAATTTTCCAGCACCAGAACATGGGGCACAGCAATTTTGGGGAATTTTCCAGAACATGGGGCACAGCAATTTTGGGGGGATTTTTCCAGCGTCAGAACCTTGGGCACAGCAATTTTGGGGAATTTTCCAGCACTAGAACATGGGGCACAGCAACTTTAGGGGGAATTTTCCAGAATCACAACATGGGGCACAGCAACTTTAGGGGGAATTTTCCAGCACCAGAACATGGGGCACAGCAATTTTGGGGAATTTTCCAGCACTAGAACATGGGGCACAGCAACTTTAGGGGGAATTTTCCAGCACCAGAACATGGGACACAGCAATTTTTGGGAATTTTCCAGCAACAGAACATGGGGAACAGCAATTTTGGGGGGATTTTTCCAGCACCAAAACCTTGGGCACAGCAATTTTGGGGAATTTTCCAGAACATGGGGCACAGCAATTTTGGGGGGATTTTTCCAGCACCAAAACCTTGGGAACAGCAATTTTGGGGAATTTTCCAGAACATGGGGCACAGCTATTTTGGGGGGATTTTTCCAGCACCAGAACCTTGGGCACAGCAATTCTGGGGGGATTTTTCCAGCACCAGAACACGGGGCACAGGAATTTTGGGGGGATTTTTCCAACACCAAAACCTTGGGCACAGAAATTTGGGGAATTTTCCACACCCAAAAAGTGTGGATGCTGCAGACGAGACCTGGGCTGCAGACGGGCGAATCCACAGGGCTACGGTGCACGGGAATTAAGGATTTAGCTGGGAGTTTGCTCGGCATTGTCAGGGAATTAAAGGTTTACCTGCACGTTGCAGACGGAGGCTTAAAGATTTTACAAACACACGAGATTTACAGCTCTCCCAAATTTCGACACCCTCGGGTTTACCCCGCCGGGGAGGATTTTGACCAGGTCTGGATGGTTTTCCTGATGAAACCTGGTGGGAACGGTGGTGGGAATTGGGGCTCAGGCTTAACCTGTGGCCACGTGGCCAAATCAGCCCAAAACCCTGAACCTGTCTGGGCTTTTGCAGAGATGGAGCCAAGTGGGATCAGACCCTAAAGCCGCACGAGGTAAAGCGGTCACCTCATCGTTCATTGGAAAAGGAATCTTCGCGTTAAAATCTCTTTTCTCTCCTCAAAAAACTCCGTGATATTCCAGATTTTTGAGAACGGGGACATCCCTTCCTCCAGCAGCTCCAGCAGATGGCTGGACCTTAAATCACACAGCCGAGGTGAGCCCCAGCAGAGGCTGCGGCGCAGCACATCCTGCACATCCCACAACCCCTTCCCAAGCATTCCCGAGGACGAATCCAGGCGGGATGCGAGGGAAACGCATCCCAAACGCCCAACAAACCCAGGGCTGACAGCCTGGCCTGCTATCGCCTGCCCATCGGGAATTGCAGCCGCTTGCATGCGTGGAGCAAGGCAGAGGTGCAGGAGCTGTGCAATTCCCAGCCCGGGGCGAGCGGCTCACCCACACGCTGGGAACGGGAGCTGCAGGCCGGGCCCCGATGGAAGGAGGATAAAGCTGCCCTTACGTAAGGCCCGGGGTTGCGTGGAGGATCTGTGGCGGGAGCAGACTTGCTCTGGGCTCAGCCCGGACCGTGCCAGCAGCCCCGGGAGGGATCCGGGCTGGAACATCCCGGGATGTGCAGCACGGAAGCAAACCCAGCCCTCCTGCCTGCCCACCGCGCTGGGGGTTCTCTCCCCATGCCAACCCCTTCCCAAAAAATAGGTGCAAAGTAGGTTGTTGTTCACGAGGGCGCTGGTGATTATTAATAATAACTCGGCTCCCTGGTGCTCCAGTTTTCCCGAGCTCCCTGGCAGCGTTCCGCCGGGGCCGGTGATTTAGTGCAACTTAATTATTCCCTGCGTTTCATCACCTCTTGTTTTTGATGTCTGTGTCTCTGTCAGGGCCTCACCTTCATGACTAAGAGAGCCAAGGAAACAAACTGCTGGAAAAGGGAGTGAAAAGGGGAAAAACCCTGAGCTGGAGGGTGCTCGGAGGCCGGGAAGGCTCCGGAAGGTGTCCCGTGGGGATGCTCCGTGCGTTCCTGCCGCAGGGTGGGATGTGCATGGGGCTGCACCCATGGGGTGTGGGGGGATCTCACCCAAACCCACCCCAGGTTTCACGCCTGGGCTGTCATTCCCAGGAGCAGAGGGAGCAGCATTCCGTGTCTGCCCCTTCCCAAAGGGGAAGGATGGTGCCAGGCCTTGTCTGCCCACTAAACACCTCAGCGAGGAGCTCACGGCTCCCTCGGCCCTGGGAAGTGTTGGATTTGCTGGATTGGGCTCCCAAGAAGCTGGGAGCTGCCAGGTGGGGGCTGGAAATGGAATTCCTGTGGCTCCAAACCTTCCATCCTGACCGTGGGGTCTGGAGGAGCCGCGAGCAGAGCCGGGAGCAGCTCCTGGGGCCGTGCCTTCAATCCACCTTGTCCCCTCCAGGGGACAGCGGGAACACCCGGGGGGACACGGGAAGGACTCGGGGATGCACACAGGGAAGGAGTTGCTCCAGGGAAGGAGGAGTTCCAGCTTCAGGGCTGGAAGCCCACGGGTGGCAGGGGGAGCATCCTGCAGGATTGGGGCTGGATGGGGATGAGTGATGAACAGCAGGGCCAGCACTGCCCCAAATCTGCTGGGTTTTCCTGAGAAATTAAAACCAGGAGCAGGTGGGATGAGGTGAACACCATTATCCAACATTTTACACACGATGGAAAGTGGGGAGAGTCTCTTGGAATGGCTCAAGAGCCGCTTTGGGCTGCAAAAAGGGGATGTAGGGCTGGGATGCAGGACTGGGATCCCCATTTGGGACTGGGATGTAGCACTGGGATGCAGGGCTGGGATGCAGGGTTGGGATGCAGGGCTGGGATGCTAGGCTGGGATGTGGCACTGGGATGTGGCACTGGAATTGGCACTGGGATGTGGCACTGGGATGGGGCACTGGAATTGGCACAGGGATATGGCACTGGGATGTGGCACTGGGATCTGGCACTGGGATGTGGCACTGGGATATGGCACTGGAATGTGGCACTGGGATCTGGCACTGGGATCTGGCACTGGAATTGGCACAGGGATATGGCACTGGGATATGGCACTGGAATTGGCACTGGGATCTGGCACAGGGATGTGGCACTGGAATGTTGCCTGGGATGTTCCCACTTTGTGGCACAGCGGGGCAGCTCAGCAGGTGCCCAAGCAGAGCAGAGCATGCTCCTGGATCCGTTTGGGATCTGCCAGCGCCTCTCTGGCACTGCCAGCCTGGCTCAGCATCCCAAGGATTTCACCCCACCCCGGGAACACCCAGGCTCCACTCCGGGCCACGCCAAACTCCGCGAAGCCGGGGGAGAAAACCAGGAATTTTCACAAAAGGGAGGAGAGAGAGAGAGAGAGAGAGAGGATGAAAAAGGAGAAAAAAAAAAAAATCCCGCAGCATTCCCAGTATTTCCCTGTGTGTCTGTGGCCTGGCGCAGCCCTTCTGCTCACTGCTCTGTTTATCCATGACAGACAACTAATTAACATGGGAGCCTCTTGAAAGGTCTTTTCAGAGGTAATGTTCTGACAGAGGATGTCAGTGAGGAGCAGTGATTTGTCTAAGCAGTGATCACATTGTTTCAGACTGAATGAGGTGAATATTAAACTGCTTTAAATGCACTCTTCATAAAGCACTAATTACATACTCCCGGGGGAGTACGGGCAAGGAATACTAAACAGCCGAAAAGTCAACAGAGTGCTTTTTATAGTATGTTGCTGGGTTCTGTGTTTTTCTGTCTTTCTTTCTCTCTCTCTCTCTCTCTTACAGTAAAATCACAGCACGCTGAAGAATACACATTTATAGCACAATGCTTCACGTCTAATTATATGGCAATCATTAGTTTTAACCTGGGTGTATTATATTTTCTTTGATATATCGTGCCCCCCGGCATCTCTTTGCATAGAACACTTCCAAAGGCATTTTCTCCCCTCCCTGGAAAAAAATGTGCTTTTTTTCCCCTCCTTTCCAGCGTTAACATTTGCTTGTAATTTTTTTTTCTTCCCCCTAAACAAATTTTTTTTTTTTAAATTGGCAGGAATAAAAAGGGGTAAAAAAGAAGGGAGGAGGAGAAATCCGTTTAATCCAAATAAGAACCTGTTCCCTCCCTCCTGGAATCGTGCGCTTTATTATTACCAAGGTAACTCCACTGGGGTTTTAAAAGGGGAAAGGAAACACAGAATGGGCCATTGATGAATTCCTGCCGATCCTGCTGCACTCCTGGTCTGGCTCGGCCAGAATTCCTGATGGGGGGAACGACTCCTCCATGAATTATTTATTTTTTTTTTAATAGCACAACTTGGGCGGAGGGGGGAGATTGAAGCAACCACAAATAAATCCTCCCCGCGCTGAAAACCTCGCGGATCTTCTCATCCAAGGAGTGGAAAAATAAAAGAGCAGCGTGTGACGGGCCCGGGTGTCCTCGAGGAACCTGCTGCTTCCTCCTGGGAAGCCAAGGGAAAGCCAGGAAGAGATGGTGGGGCTGTCTGACCATAAATATGCCCCTAAATGCTCGAGGTCTGGCTCAAAAGCACAAGGTGTGGCTGAAATTCCTGAGGAATGGCTCGAACACGGAGGATCTGCCTCAAAGAGCGACTTTCCTGCCCCCCAGCACATTCCAGGGGGTCTGAAGGGGCTCCAAGGAAGAGGGAGAGGGACTTTTCATCAGGAATTTTGGTGCCAGGACAAGGAATAGAGGATTCAAACTGAAAGAGGGGAAATTTAGCTCAGATATATGAAAGAAATTCCTCCCTGGGAGGGTGGGGAAGGGCTGGGATGGAATTCCCAGAGGAGCTGTGGCTGCCCCTGGATCCCTGGAAGTGCCCAAGGCCAGGTTGGAGCAACCTGGGATGGTGGGAGGTGTCCCTGCCCATGGTGGGATGGGATGGGATGGGATGGGATGGGATGGGCTGAGAAGGGTGGGAATGGGGGAAGTTCTACCCGGAGTAGCTCTCTGAAGTACAAATTGTTCTTACTTCAATGACGCCGCTCTCAAAGTTCCCATCAAATAAATGATCCGACTGTTCTAACTCCTTCAAATAATGCACACGGGCCGGAATTCTCACCCTCTTGTGCAAATAAACTCGGAGAAAAAGAAATTAAGTTGTTCTTGTCCTCTTCAATCTGCCTTGATTCACGGCAAAGTCGTGAACCNTGGGATGGGATGGGATGGGATGGGATGGGATGGGATGGGATGGGATTTAAGGTCCCTTCCAACACAAACCATTCTGGGATTGAGGATTCCAAACGCACAAGGGTTGGTCTGACCAGCGTGGGGCCCGGCCCAAAAGCACAGGGTGGGATTCATGAACAGGAGTTATGGCTCAAATAAATCGAGTTGGATTCACATGCAGAGGTCACAGCTCAAAAGCAGAGGTTGAAGAATCACAGAATCATGGAATTGTTTGGCTTGGAAAAAGCCTCCAAAATCACCGAGTCCCAGCCGTGCTCAATCCCCACCTTGTCACTGAGTGCCACATCCAGGAGTTCCTTGGACACCTCCAGGGATGGCCACCCCAAACCTCCCTGGGCAGTCCCAAGGCCTGAGCACCCTTTCCATGGGGAAATTCCTGCTGAGGTCCAACCTGAGCCCAGCCTGAGGCCATTCCCTCTCCTCCTGCCCCTGTTCCCTGGGATGAGATCCCAAATCCTGGCTGTCCCCTCCTGTCAGGGAGTTGTGCAGAGCCACAAGGTCCCCCCTGAGCCTCCTTTTCTCCAGGCTGAGCCCCTTTCCCAGCTCCATCACCCTCTCCTGGTGCTCCAGCCCCTTCCCCAGCTCCGTTCCCTGCCCTGGACACCCCCAGCCCCTTCCCCAGCTCCGTTCCCTGCCCTGGATTCCCTCCAGCCCCTCAGAACCGGCCACAGCAGCCCCAGGACGCCAAGGGTGCAGCTCCTCTTGTCACCGGAGTGTCACTGCAAGGCCACCCCCCTGCCCTGCCCACAGACCACCCCACGAGGCCATGGCTGTTCTGTCCGTGCCCACGGCACCCCATTCCCGGGATCAATCTGGCACCAGGTGCCCACGGATCCGGGCAGGAGCGTTGGGAGCGGAGCCGGCGCCGGCTGGGCCCTTCCTTGGAGGTGCAAACTTCCTCGGAAAGGAAGAGTCGTGCAGCCTTTAGAGCTTTTTTTTAAATTTTTTTTTCCCCTTCCTTTAAAGAACATGAAAGAATCTGATAATTACTTCTATCTACCACCCAACTGTACTAATTACCAACCTATTTCTTCACAGTATGACAGACACAGGCTCTCCAAAACACATAGAGATAAATTAGCACTAATTGGTTTTCCTCTGGCTGTTTGAATTAGTATTTAAAGCTCCAATTACAAAGCAGAATAATTACTATTAATGTCCTGTCGCAGTACAAAAGGCAGATATCTCGCGAGCGAGTCCAGGTGTATTATTACACTGATTACAGAATATTTAACCTGGCTCGTTAAGACAAAGACACGGGAAACTTTGAAAAGAGGGGGGAAAAAAAAAAAGAGAGAAAAGAAAAACCGCAGATGGTGGCAGGTCCCTGCAGGGGATGGATGGGGGGGTCTTTGAAACCTGGGATGAGAGAGGTATGAGAAGGAGAGAGGGAAGAAGAGCAGAAAAGGAAAAGAGGGGGATGAGAAAAGAGCAATTCTTCGGGAGAGCAAAGGAAATTTTGGGGCGATGAGGGGGATATAAGCACTGCTTTCCCAGGCAGAGTCCAGAGCGTGAAAGGCTCTGGTGGTGGAGCGTCCCAGGGGTCATGACCCAACACCTTCCTCCTCCTCCTCCTCCTCCCCCAGGAGGTTTCACATCCCTCGGAAGAGGAGCAAACCCAGCTCCCTGCCCAGGGATGCTCTGGAGCCAGAACTGCCCCACGGGATGAAGGTGGGAAGGGGCAGGGGGAGGACAGGCAGGAGCGTTCCAGCAGCTCCTCCATCCTGGTGATCCCAAGGGTCGGGAAGAATTGTGATAAAACATCCCTGTCCCCACCAGCTCCTCCATCCTGGTGATCCCAAGGGTCAGGAAGAATTGGGATGGAACATCCCCGTCCCCAGCAGCTCCTCCATCCTGGTGATCCCAAGGGTCGGGAAGAATTGGGATGGAACATCCCTGTCCCCAGCAGCTCCTCCCTCCATCCTGGTGATCCCAAGGGCCAGGAAGAATTGGGATGGAACATCCCTGTCCCTGCACTGTCATCATCCCACCCCAAATCCTGTAGACCTGGGCTGTGCATCCAGCTGGGAACACACAGCCCCATCCCTGACCTTCCCAGAGATAAGGAGAGGGTCTGGCTGTGCTGTGCCATGCCATGCCACCATGGGGACAATGCCCCCACAGGGACAATGCCACCACGGGGACAGTGCCACCACGGGGACAGTGCCACCATGGAGACAGTGCCACGCTCTGCCTGGCCCCTGGTGCAGGGGCAGGCACAGGGTGACTCCTTCCTCCATCCCTGGAAAATCTGCATTGGGGGATTCNATGCCACCATGGAGACGGTGCCACGCTCTGCCTGGCACCAGGTGCTCCCCTGGTGCAGGGGCGGGCACGGGGTGACTCCTTCCTCCATCCCTGGAAAATCTGCGTTGGGGGATTCCTCTGGGCTGGGTCACCAGCACCTGCAGCCCCAAGGGAGACCCCAGACCCTGCCCCAAACCCCCCCTGAGGGCAGGGCTCCAGCTCCCACCGTCCATGGCAGTGCTCCCACATGGATCACATCCCACAGCTGCCAGGACTGCGTGGGGACAGGAGGGAAAGTCATTCTGGGGAGCGAAGGCTGTGGGTTTGCCACCGGGGAGGCCCCAGGGCTGGCAAACAGGGCCACTCCCCATCCCTGTGCCGGCCACCGTCCCGGCCGTGCCCCGCAGGGTCGGGATGCGGCTTCTCCCAGCGTTTCGTCGCTCTGGAGCGGCAGGGACGGCACGGACGGACAGCCCGGCAGTGCCCTCTGGTGCTCCCCGGCCCCTGCCACCAGCCTGGCACTGCCCTGGGGTCCCCACCTTTCCCCGGGGGGCGCTCCTTGGGGCATCCCCGTGGGGCTGCTCTGGCCAGGGCAGCGCCCGGCGGGGGACACTGGGATCTCCTCCTGGGAGGAGCTGCTGGGCCGGGCGCTGCCCGGGCACCCTCCCACAGCATCCCCATCCCGGGGAGGGCATCCCGGGAGCGGCGGGCAGCTCCTGCCCAGGTC
Organism: Nicator chloris; assembly: GCA_013400495.1. Lineage (NCBI taxonomy): Eukaryota > Metazoa > Chordata > Aves > Passeriformes > Pycnonotidae > Nicator > Nicator chloris. The sequence goes on from WAAE01005778.1 coordinate 202,165, forward strand.
GGGGACGGGGAGGGGGGCCGTGGGTGTGTGGGAAAGGGGGGAGGACGGGGAGGGATTTCTTTTTCCGAGCGAAGGTGGGTGGCGTGCGGGGATGCCAGCTGGCGATGGGCTCTATTTCTACTGACAAGGCTTTACCCTGTAGGTGTGAGGAATTCCAATTAAATATTCAGCCTATTTGTCTGCGTGTGGGAGAGGGTTTGCTGTGCAGGAGGAAAGCCTCACATTCAGCTCCGGAGCTAACCATTAAGAGAGAAATTAGCTCAGTTCATCAAGGGAAGCCAGCGGAGGGTTTTCCCTCGCTCTCCTACCTTGTTCCATCCCTCTCGTTCAGGAACAGCGGGGAATGAACCCGTCGCGTTCGGCGGGGAAGCGCCTGCCCCGAGAGCCAGCAGTGCGGGAAAAGTCCTTTTTTCCCGATGCCTGGGGGACACCATCCCGGCTCAAGCCACCCCAGAGGCTGCCGAGGGACATCGATGTGTCGGGCGAGGGGTCGGAGGCGTTGGGGCGCCGCGGATTTAATTGCTCCCGCATTTACCGGCCACCTCCTTTCCGAGTGGTTTACAAGACACTAATTAATCACTGGGAAGCGAAAGCTCTCGCTCCCAGATGATCTTTTGAAGGTGGGAATGCCCCGTGAGAGTCGATGCCTTATCGATGAGCGGCCCTTTAGCCGGGGGGCAGCGGCGGACGGGATCGATGGGGCTGCAACGATCGTCCCTTGCCACCCCCGCGGGTTTGGGGTCGGGTTCAAGGCGACTGAGATGCTCCGGAGGGTGGAAAATCCCTCAGGAATACACCCAGACCATCAGCTGGGGGAGAGATTGGGGTGAAAAAATGGCATTTTTGGTACCAGGATGCAGCAGGATCCTGCACTGGAGGAGTTTGGGGGAGAACTGTGTTTCCAAAAAAAAAAAAAAAAAAATTAAAAAAAAGGCACCATGGAGCTGATTTCACCATTTTCTGGAGCTTGACGTGTTTTTGCCCTTTTGAAATAACTTTCCATCTCAGAATACCCAAATTTTAAATAGAACCTAAAGTGACGAGAATAAAAAAAAGAAGATGACTTTTTCATGAAACCACAAACGATATCCTGTTTTCCTGCTCTGTTTTGGGGAAAAGAAGTTGCTCCTGACGGGAATGAAGCCGTATTTTCCTTCTCCTGAGGGAAGGCAAACGTCCAGGCTCCCCCAGGTGAGGGGCACTGGTGGGGACTCAGGTCCTGGGACCCCATTCTGCACATCTTAAATAAAAAAAACCCATCTGGAAGTTGAAGCCAAACATATTTTGGAGGAAGATGAAGGTGATGGGCTGAAATGAGAGGGGGGATATGGGACATTTAGGGGCGTCCCAGTGCTGCTCTGTCCCCTTGGCTGATCAAACCAGGCCGTGGTGCTTGGCCCCACTGGGAGGAGGAACTGGTTTGAAAGGGCTTAAAATCCTCTCTGGGAATTTCAGGCAGGAAAATCAATCCTTTGGTGCAACTCCGGCCCTGCTGCCTCCGGACACAGACAGTGGGAAGAGTCCTGCCATACCTGGGACAGACATCCCACCCCTGGGACAGACATCCCACCTCTGGGACAGACATCCCACCCCTGGGACACGGTCACCGGGAGCTTTCCTGATGCATCTGAGAGTTCCAAAATTCATTGGGAAGGAAAAGCCTTGTCTGGATCCCCTGGGATGCTCCCAGCCACGCTGAGCTTCCCAACCTCCTCCCCTCCACAGGATGCAGGGATCCCTACCCCCTTCCCAGACTGCAGAGTGAAGGGATGAGTTTTCCTACCCTTCTCCAGTTATGGAATGCAGGGATGAGCTTCCCTAACCCCTTCCCGGACTGCAGAGTGAAGGAATGAGTTTTCTTACCCCTTCCCATACCCAGGATTCAGGGATGACTTTCCCTACCCTACACAGGATTCAGGGATGAGCTTCCCTGCCCTGCCTTACCCAGGATTCAGGGATGACTTTCCCTGCCCTGCCATACCCAGGATCCAGGGATGAATTTCCCTGCCCTGCCTTACCCAGGATTCAGGGATGAATTTCCCTGTCCCTGCCTTACCCAGGATTCAGGGATGACTTTCCCTGCCCTGCCTTACCCAGGATTCAGGGATGAATTTCCCTGCCCCTGCCATACCCAGGATTCAGGGATGACTTTCCCTGCCCTGCCTTACCCAGGATTCAGGGATGAATTTCCCTGCCCCTGCCTTACCCAGGATTCAGGGATGACTTTCCCTGCCCCTGCCTTACCCAGGATTCAGGGATGAATTTCCCTGCCCCTGCCATACCCAGGATTCAGGGATGACTTTCCCTGCCCCTGCCTTACCCAGGATTCAGGGATGAATTTCCCTGCCCTGCCATACCCAGGATTCAGGGATGAGCATCCTGCCCTGCCTTACCCAGGATTCAGGGCTGAGTTTCCCTGCCCCTGCCATACCCAGGCTTCAGGGATGAATTTCCCTCCCCCTGCCATACCCAGGATTCAGGGATGAGTTTCCCTGCCCCTGCCATACCCAGGATTCAGGGATGACTTTCCCTACCCCTGCCATCCACAGGATTCAGGGATGAGTTTTCCTGCCCTGCCATACCCAGGATTCAGGGATGAGCATCCTGCCCTGCCTTACCCAGGATTCAGGGATGAATTTCCCTGCCCCTGCCATACCCAGGATTCAGAAGCCTTATGGAGTTTCTCATCAGTCCCCAATCCTGACACTTTTACGGGGCACAAAACACCTTTTAGGGGCCGAGCATCCCATCAAGGAGCAGAACCCCTCAGGGACCAACCCTGCACCTTCCCCGTGCCACGGCATCACCCCGGCAGCTTCGCCGTCGGGACCACCGCCTGTACCCATGCACACGATTCCTTTCCTTTCCTCCTAAAATCCAAACCCGGGGACTCCATAGCAACCCGCAGCTCCCGGGGTCTGACTCCAGCGCTTTGCTCGGCGCTGTCACTTCGTTTCAGGCTACCCCCGGGTAGGTGTGAGGAACTCCAATTAAGCATTCCGCTGGCTCCCTGTGTGGGGGGACAGGCTCTGCTGTGGAGGAGGGAAGCCTCGGCGGTGACTAATCGCTCAGACACCGGGTGTCTGTGGCACCAGGGGAGGGCAGGCAGAGGGTTTTCCTTCACCGTGCAGCTGCCTCTGCATTCCCTTTTCGGGAGCGATTGCGGCTCCCGCCGGGCTCGGGGGCTCCCGGGCGGAAGTTGGAAAGATCCCAAGCATCTTTCCGGCGATGCCGCCGCTGCTGCTGCGGATCTCGCTGCTGCCGCAGCCTTTGCTGCTCTGCCTTGCACAGCCCCAGGGGAACTTTTTCCGAGGGAAACCAAATTCCTGGCGTTTGAAGGTGCCCCGCGCATCCCCCGCCGTGGAGGGGCGGTTGGTGCTTTGGTGCCCTTTGGATGAGCATCCCCAAATTCGGGCGAGCGCCGTTAAATTTGGATGCTGAGCCCCCAGAATGAGCACCTGGCCCTTGCCCGGGGAGCGGAGCAGAGGATCCCACCCTCGGCCGCGACTCCGGTCCTGACAGAGACGTGACAAATTGGCCACCACAAGGTCATCACCACGAGCCCCATGCAAACATCACTTCCCACACTCTCCCGTTCCCTATGGAAAATCCCAGCTCCCCGCACCCAGCTGGATGAGGGGCCCCAAGTACCCCAAAGCTGCCCCCCTTGCCCGGAGCCACGACAGCTCCTGAGGCACCAACTCCCTGCGGGACAGCGACCGAGGGTGACACCGAGGGGTGGGACACGCGTGGCGGTCCCAGCCTGGCGACACTGCCCCACTCCACGGGGACACCGAGACTCTTCCCCAACCTTTGTGAGCGGCTGCCTGAGCCAGGGCAAGAGGCGGGAGCGGGCCCAGCCCAGCCGGCGGCTTCGCCCCCGCTCCCCGGGGAGGCGAGAAGGGGGCCGGCGGCCGCCCCCCGCCACCGCCGTGGGCAGCGGCAGGATGTGCTGTCCCTCCCCTGCACTTCCCAGCGAGCACTTTACATAACTTCTGCTGCTTAGTCACAGCTTCGACTCTTTTTTTTTTTTT
>WAAE01005778.1:206246-216516 GCA_013400495.1 Nicator chloris
TCCTTTTTCATAACTTTTTTTGTTTTTTCTCAGTTTTGTCTTTTTTTTTTTTTTTTCTTTCCCTTTTCCTTTTTTTTTTTTTTTTTTTGGAGCGATTTTCTCAGCCGCATCAGAGCGCGAGTCATTTCGGCAAGGGAAGTCCCTTCCTTTCTTCCGTTCCCTTGGTAACCGCGCAAATTTGCTCTTCAAATGATTCATGACCGGGGTGCTGTAGGAGTTCCCTCCTCCAACACAAATCGCTCCCACACAACCACACATGCCCGATTAATCATTGATCAGTGTCTCTTCCGCAAGGTACGCCCGGCTCCAGCGCTCCCCTCCGGCCACCACGGCGGCCACCAGGATGCTCCTGAGGTCCCTGGATGCTCACGAGCGTCCCCAGACAGGGAGCACAGGGCAGAGTTTGTAAGAAATGCCATCCGCGGGCGGGTTTTATGGGCTGTAAATGAAATATTCCCACGGTGGCGGGACAGTTGGTGACAGGAGCCGAGCGCTCCCCATGGAGCCAGCGGTGGGATCGGAGCTCGGCGCTGGCTGATGGTGATGGATAAACCTTCCCTGAACTCCCAACTGCACCATCAGATCCCGAACTTTATTCAGGATCTCGTTTTTGTTTCCGTCCCAAACTTCCTCAGATTAAACAGAGGGAAAACTGAAAAGCCAGAGGGTCACCCCTCACCGTGACCACGTTGGAGGGACAGAGCCTAACAGCAGAAAAAAGCCAGAAAAGAGCCAGAAAAGAGCCCCAAAAGTCCTTTTTTTTGGTACTGGAGACCAAAATGCCACAAAGCCGAGCATCCCAGGATGCTCCTCACACACCTGTACACAAGGAAGCAGCTTGGGATGCAACTGGGAGCTTGGCTGCCAGGAATACCTCAGCTGGAAAATAAAATTAATCTGCAAAATCTCTCCCTGCCGTTTTTTTTTTTTTGGTAGGTTTTATCTGATTTATTCTCTCCTCGTTAAGAGGAGCTAATTAACAAACCATGGTTTAAATAAACAGCAGCCAGAGTGTTTGTAACCTCGGCTTTATTGAATTGTGACAAATTAGTAGCCTCTGCATGTTAAATGAAACAGATGCATCGAGGAAAAAACACCCTGAATTCCCATCTGGACAATGATCCTTGCTGTGGACACGGAGCAGAGGGAGCAACTCCTGGCCATTGTGACACGCACGTGAAAAAATCCCAAATAAGCCCCAAACCTGGCGGGTTTCTGGGTGCTGAACGCTTCAGCGCTGTGGCTTCACCCTGAATTCATCCCTAGGGAATGGCAGGGTCAGGATCAGCCCCGGGACAAGGCTGGGGTGTGGAGAAATCCGAGCAGCCCCGGCTCACGGGAGCCTCTCGGAGCTGTCGTAAGCACCTCGTTCATCACAGATCCATGGCAAAAATGCCAGAACTGCTGTGCTGAGCCCGGCGTCCCGCAGCTCCCGGTGTTCCTGGGAGGAGGCAGCAGCATTCCCGAGGGATGAGCCGGGGAGCGAAGCCGTGGCTGCATGTCCCAGGCCAGCCCTGCCCTCCCTCCCAGGAGGAAGGGAGATTTTGGGATGCTTTCCCCCTTTTTCCTGCTCCCCAAAGGGTGCAACCAACGCTCTCCATCCTCCCTGTCCCTGCTGCATCCCGGCTGCGGGATGGCCATTCCCAAAATTCGGCAGAGCCATTGCTCTATGGGAATACCCATCGTGGGTACTTCCAGCTCCTGCTGTCCCAGCGGGAATTGTTCAGTGACAGCTCTCTCTGGGGGCTTTGGGAGTGCAATTACCTGGGAGCATTAATTACCCTCCAGGTGAGCACAAAGCCGAGCAGGGAGCGCACCAGCAGCTCCTGCGGGGTGGGAATGCCGGGATTTGCAGGGATGCGGCAGTGGGATCAACCCTCGGCATCCCTGACACAGCTTCCCTCTGGACAGAGCACCCCAGGACTGATGGAACCATGGAATTGTTTGGGTTGGAAAAGCCCTCGAAGATCATCGAGTCCAACCACTCCCCCAGCACGGCCAGGGCCAGCACCAAAGCGTGTCCCCAAGTGCCACATCCACATGGCTTTGAAATTCCTGCTGGAACAGTGACCCCAGCGCTGCCCTGGGCTGGACAACCTTTACAGGGAAGAAATCTTCCCAATATCCAACCCAAACTTCTCCTGGCACGACTTTCGTCCTGTCATTTGATACCCGGGACAAGAAACTGATCCCCGCCAGTCCACAAGCTCCTTCCAGGCACCGAATCTCCTTTCAAACCTTTGTCAGGATGAGAAATTCATGGGATCAAGAGTGGTTTGGGTGGGAAGGGACCTGAAATCTCACCCAGTTCCGTGGGCAGGGATATCTCCCACTGTCCCAGGTTGCTCCAAACCCTGTCCAACCTGGCCTTGGACACTTCCAGGGATCCAGGGGCAGCCACGGTTTCTCTTGGAAATCCATCCCAGGGCCTCACCACCCTCACAGGGAAGAATTCTTTCCATAGGAGCTTGGAGTGCAAAGAAAACTTCCCCCTGAGCTGCAGCCTCTTTACTTATTTTGGCTTTTTTCTTTTTCTTTTTAATTTCTTTTATTAATAAAGGCTTCATTAACGAGCAGCGACAGAAACTCACACCAGGGAACTGAGTATTCCGAGGAGCCAAGTCATCAATTAAACCAACATTTCCCTCTGTTCTTTCCCTTTCAAACCCTCGGTTTCATCACCAAAAAGCAGAGTTGAGAGGGCTCCAGCGAGGAGGAACAATAGCAGGGCACCAACTCCTACATCTGCCCCTTCTCCCCCCCAGTGAGGCGGGAATCAGCGATCCCACAACTCCAGGGATCCATGGGAATCGTGGATGCTGCACGGCACAGGCAAGGAAAGCTGCCCCAGCACCTCCAGCAGCTCCCAAAATGTGGAACCTCCCCATCTACAGGGTACCCAAAAGCTGATTTTTTTCCCCTCCTGGCATCAATTAATGATTAAAAATCATTCCCTGCCCCGACTTTTTTCTCCTGCTGGGATGGTGAATGCACCTGGATCACGAATGCTCGGCAGAAGTGTCCCCAAGGTGTCCCTACAACTCTTCACCCAGCAGCTGAGGAGCAGGAACGACAGCTGCCAGCAATTAACAGCCGATCTCTCTGAATTTTGAGGAATCCAAGCATTCTGGATAAGCTGGAGCCGCGTTCCATGTGCTACAGAGGAAAAGTTTCCCGCAGAGCACGGGTTCCTTTGGGACCAGGGCCGGGGGACAGGGCCAGGGCCACGGGTGAGCAGCTCGTGCCCTGCAGCTCCGTTTCCACCCTTCCCTTGTGCAAAAACCCCATCATTTTTAAGGTTAATAAAGCCCTTGTTTGCTTAAGACAGCACCTGTTTCTATGGTGACACTTGCAACCCGGAGCCTGTTTATCAACGGCGACGCCGCGCGCCGTGACAAACGCGGCCACCGCCGGGGTTGTCACCGCGGGGAAGGCCAGCGGTGCTGCCAGGACCGCTGGGGACAGCGGTGCCACCATCCCTCGGCACCCAGACGCACCAAGCCCCATCCGTGGGGTCCCCACTGTGCCATGGGAGGGGTTGGAGCAGCGGGAGCTGCGCCCTCAGTGAAGGGATGGGCGATGGGTGGGAATGGCTCTGCTCCAAAAACGTGGGATGCGCGTCCCATATCCGACCCCAGAGCTGCCTGTGGCGGCTCCGTGCCTCAGTTTCCCCAGCGGCCTGCCCCGGGAAGGGGTTGGTGGTTGGTCCAAGCGGTGCCGGCGGCAGCAGCGCCCGGCGGGTCCCGCTCGGTTCCAGCCTGGCGCAGGATTTCTCCCGGCTGGCAGAACCCGTTTCCATAACGACTTTCTGTTACAAACATATTTTGATAAAAATAAAGTTAAAGCGGCGAGGCTTTAGCGGAGTACAAATTCGCTGCTCTCGCCCTCCCCCTTCCTCCTCCCCGAGGAGGGGGAATAAAGACGGGAAAGCTTTCCATTTGAAGGGCAGTATTTTCTCCCTTCTTTTTCTTTCCCCACTGAATACAAAATGGAAAACCTTGTTTACCGGGGGATTCGCTGTAAACCCGTTCCGACTCTGCCTGGTTACCTGATGCTCTACAGTATGTACAGGATAATGTGATAAATTCATTTCCAATTCACTGCATTATCCTTTGAATATTTTAATGACTCATTGAATGGAGTAAAAAAAAAAAAAAAAAAAAGAGAGAGAAAAAAAAGCTATTTCAAATGAACAATTATGCTGCATTAGAGTAAAGGCTGATTATATTTAAACACTGCTTCCATGGATAACGGGACATATCGACCTCCGCCTATAAGAGCTAATTTGGCTCTTATCTCTAAATAATTTTACACTGCAAATTACCATGAAAACCTAAAGGGCTTTAAAAACATTCATCAAAAGATATTATTCCACTTTGTAGCAACATTTTTATTTAAATTATTTTGAATAGGAGTGAAAGCATCTCTCGTGTTTGACAATCGGAGCGGCGACGGAGCAGCGGCTGATAAGGAACGGCGAGCGGCGCCGAGGGGATGGGATGTTCCATCCCGAAAACCCACCTGGGAGAGCAAATCCCGAGCCAAACCCCAAAGTTGGTGGCGTGCCAAAGTACTGCAGCACCCAGGAGTGGCATTTAGTGCTGCCCGAGCTGCTTCCCTCCAAACTGGGGGATGGCAAAGCCTGGGTGATGCTGGAGGGATGCCGGGGTGACACGCAAGTGATGCTGAGGGGAGGCTGGGGTGGTACCCAAGGGATGCTGGGGTGGTACCCCAAGGATGATGGAGTGATACCGCAGGGATGCTGGGGTGGTACCCAAGGGATGCTGGGGTGGTACCCAGGGGATGCTGGGGTGGTACCCAGGGGATGCTGGGGTGGTACCCGGGGGATGCTGGGGTGATACCCCAAGGATGCTGGAGGGGTACCCGGGGGATGCTGGGGTGGTACCCAGGGGATGCTGGGGTGATACCCCAAGGATGCTGGGGTGGTACCAAGGGGATGCTGGGGTGATACCCCAAGGATGCTGGGGTGGTACCCAGGGGATGCTGGGGTGGTACCCAGGGGATGCTGGGGTGGTACCCCAAGGATGCTGGGCTCATACCCCAAGGATGCTGGGGTGGGACCAAGGGGATGCTGGGGGGGGACCCGGGGGATGCTGGGCTCGTACCCCAGGGGATGCTGGGGGGGTACCCAAGGGATGCTGGGGTGGTACCTGGGGGATGCTGGGCTCGTACCCCAGGGGATGCTGGGGTGGTACCCAAGGGATGCTGGGGTGGTACCCAGAGGATGCTGGGGTGGTACCCCAGGGATGCTGGGGTGGTACCCAGGGATGCCAGGGTGATGCGGGGGCAATATCTGAGTGATGCTGGGAAGAGGCTGGGGTGATACCAGGAGGATGCTGGAGGGAAACTGGGGGGATGCTGGGGTGGTACCCGAGGGATACTGGGGGGGGATGCTGCAGGGATGCCATGGCAATACCCAAAGGATGCTGGGGGGATGCCAGAGTGACAGCCATGTGAGGATGAGGGGATGCCAGGGTGATACCCAAGTGATTCCTGTGGGATGCTGGGGCAAAGCCAGGGCAATACCCAGGTGATGCTGGGTGATACTGGAGTGATGCTGGGTGACACTGGGATGATGCTGGGTGACACTGGGATGATACCTAAGCGGTGCTGGGTGATGCTGTGGTGATGCTGGGGGATGCTGGGGTGATACCCAAGGGATGCTGGGTGATGCTGGGACGATGCTGGATGATACTGGGTGATGCTGGGGTGATACCCCAGTGGTGCTGGGCAACACTGGGTGATACTGGGGTGGCACCCAAGCACTGCTGGGTGACACGGTGACACTGAGGTGACACTGGGTGATACTGGGGTGGTACCCAAGCACTGCTGGGTGGTGCTGGGTGATACTGGGGTGATACTGGGTGATATCGGGGTGGTACCCATGCACTGCTGGGTGACACTGGGTGATACTGAGGTGACACTGGGTGATACTGGGTGACACTGAGGTGACACTGGGTGATACTGGGGTGGTACCCAAGCACTGCTGGGTGGTGCTGGGTGATACTGGGGTGATACTGGGTGATATCGGGGTGGTACCCATGCACTGCTGGGTGACACTGGGTGATACTGAGGTGACACTGGGTGATACTGGGTGACACTGAGGTGACACTGGGTGATACTGGGTTGGTACCCAAGCACTGCTGGGTGATACTGGGTGACACTGAGGTGACACCAGGTGATACTGCGTTGGTACCCAAGCACTGCTGAGTGATGCTGGACTGATGCTGGGCCATACTGGGGTGACACCAGCTCGGTGCTGGGGCGACGCTGGGTGACGCTGGGGTGACGCCAGGGCACCGGCGGGCGCGGGGGCTCCGCCAGCCCCCCGGCACGGCACCGGCCACCCCGTCCCTCCCGGAGAAAGGCACTTGCAAGCCCCTCTCTGCACCAAAGCAACAGAAGGTGTCATGTAAAGCCTACACGGTTATTTTAGAGCCAGTGTGCAAATAAGGCTGTCAGCTGAAGCTGCTCGGAGCCAAGACTTCCATATCCCCCCAAGGATCTGCCTCTCAACGAGACACCATGTGGCTGAGCCCGCCGGCTCCGCGCCCGGCTTTGGGGCTGGGGCAAGGGGAAAACTCCGCCTGCAGCCCCAGCAGGACACGCCAGGACCCCCCCACTGCGCCCCCAGCCACGGGGACCCAGCTGAGGTGGTTTCATCCCGGTGTCCTCACGGGATGGGGATGAGTTTTTGGTGGCTTATCGTGCATTTGTGGGATTTGGGGGATTTGTACGCGTTGCTGTGTGTGTAGAGGAGAGATACGTACACACACACCCACGGGAGATGGAGGGGATATATTTATCCCATCGTTATAGGGATCGTATCAATAGATAGGTTTTATATAGAATATTGCATGGAACCAGTGAATATCTCACGTCGGAAGGGACCATCGGGAGCATCGAGGCCAAATCCCTGCTCGGATATGTGTGTTTATATTTATAAATGTATTTATCTCGTGATAAGAAAGCTTCAGGAATTGTTGGGGCTGGGATCAGCCCCATCCCTGCCAAATGGGGATAACTCTTTTCCTTCCCCAAAATCTCCTTTTTTCCCGCCCTCTTTCATGGCCTGACACAGAATTTTTGACCTTAGAGATCACAAACGGCGTCACCCAACCGCCAGGGGAAACAATTCCTACCTTCCATTTGTGCTGGAGGTTTGAATCCCACATTCCCCTTCTTTGCTTAAAGGATTTTATACTCCCCAAAAAGGAAAAAAAAAAAAAAAAAAAAGGAAAACCTCAATAATTAGCAAGAGGGAACGGCTCCGAAGGATCTGTGTACAGAAGGAAACACAGGAGCTTGGGCTCCTTTGCGTTTGGTAAATATTAAAATTAATGAGAGACTTTCAGGACCCTGTTGTTAGAAATGCAGAAGGGTTTCTGTGAAGGATAAAAACACAAAAACAACACGAAAAAACCCCCAAGTCCTGTACACAAATTCCCGCAATTATTCCCGATGCTTCCTGTTTTTCAGCCAATTATGGAATTCATGGGAAGTATTAATATCCCGTTTTAATTTGCTTAATATGCCCATTAACAATAAAAAGTCTAATTAAGGTAGCTGTACAAAGAGCCCTCAGCAGTAATTTCAGAGAATAATAGAGGAGAACGACGCGATATTTCTCGTTAAATGCACGCTGCAAATTAATTGATATCTTAATTAGGCTTTAGTACCCAGATTATCAGTTAGATTGATTTAGGGCTGCAACATCTCGTTTTTTGAAGACATAAAAACAAGCGGAAGGGGAACAAACTGCTTTTCCAAAATATTTCTAGGAACAGAGCCACGACACACAGGGACAGGGGGAAGGACTCATCCCATGGACACAGCGCTGGGGAGCGCCACAATTCATCCCAAACTCATTTCCCCCCTTGTTTTCTCACTGAATTCAAACCGTTTTTAATCCAAAAAAAAAAAAAAAACCAACCCGAAAAACCTAGAAAAGGAATTGAGATCTTCACCAAACCCACTTTTTTTAGCCACAAAACCCAAGCGGCAGCAGGAGCTGTTTGGAAGGACGCGTTGTCTCCGCAGAGAAAACCGGTGGTGGGGACTTGGCAAAGTGGTTTTTGGGGTTTTTTTTTCCAGCATTTCCTTAGGAGAAGGAGGGAAAAAAAAACCACACACACACACCAAACCCAAGCAGCAATATTTTTGGACCAGCCTGGCTCTTTATAGCCTGAGGAAGCACTTCCCTACCTACACGCCCAGCACCATTTACATTTCTCTGGCAAACGCTGGTCCTCCGGGATTTCGCCGGGAGGAGTTTGCATCCCGCGGGAATCCAGCCCTCCCCGGATGCTTGGGAATGACCCCGAGGGACTCACCAGGATGTCGGTGACCAGCCAGTGCCTCCAGAAGCGGTGCCGGGGGTGGGCTCTGGAGGGAGAGTCGGCATCCACCATCACCAGCACGTATTTCTTGCTCTGCAAGAGAGGACAGGGGGATGCCGTGGGCGTGGGGTGACAGCACGAAGCCCCCAAATCCACATTTTTCCACTCTTTCCCAGCAGGTGCGCTCTGGTGGTATCACCCCAGAGGTGAGCGAGGAACGGGGTGCCAGGAGAGGCCACAAACCCGCTGGGGATGATTTAATCCCAAATCTTTCCAGAGGAAAAATGTGGGTTCTGCCTCCTCCAAAGAAAAGGCACCGAGGAGAATTCCCTCTGCTTCCAGACATCCTCTCACCACATCCCACCGAGGTGCAGCATTGCAGCCACTCTGGTATTTTGGGGATCCAGGGGTGGTTGGGGACAAGCTGGGTACCCCATCCTCCATGGGGGTGGCTGTGAGGAGCCAGACTCTACCCCAAGCATCCCAAAATCACCAAAAGATGTCCCGGGGATGCTGCAACAAGCAGCACCTGAGGGTCAGGTACCGCTCCTGGGTGATGGAACTGGGCAAAGAGAGCTGGGATTTCTGGATAACACTGGTTTAGACCCAGGAAACCCTCACAGTCCACCCCAGTCCCCACTGAGGGTGCCCAGCACCCAAAGGTGGCACCGGCACGGAGCCCACGTGGATATTTTGGAGCTGGGTTGGAAGTCACCTCTGGAGGAGGCTGTGAAGGGAAAACCTGCTGATCTCCAGGGATTTGGCAGGACCTCAGGCACCAGATTATCCCGCAAGCACCCAGATTAAGGGATCTATATCCGAATAAAAGCTCCAGGTGCGTCTGTCAGGGTGCCACGCTCTGCTCCGGCCGCCCCGGGGGCTGGCCCTTCACAAACAGCCCTGGGATTTAGCCCTGCAATTCCCACTGGAATGAGCTGCAGCTCTGTGGCTGCGTCCCCTGGCCCCTTGTGAAAGCGGGCAGGGATTTGCACAGCGAGGTTCTTGGGGCTGACTCAATGTTTTTGCTCCGTTTCCCAACCTCTGGTTGGGCTAAAGAGGCAAAACCCCCCCTGGGGTGTTGACAGAACCAGAGACCCCCGTGCCGCCTTCCCTTGGCATCCCACACGTCTCACAAACCTCTTGAAAACCCCCACCTCCACAGGGAGCTCCGTTTTTCACCAGAAAACGCGGATTTCAACCCATTTAACCAACAGCTTGCATGAGTTGAGGAGGAAAATCCCAAACTCTTGCAAACCGCCCTGCCCGGGAGCGCGGCCGCTGCCCCGCTCCCTAAATCCCGGCCTGGCATCATCCAGGGCGAGGGAATGACATCAACCCTGCAGATGTGAGCGTGGGAAAGGGGCCCTGCTGGCCTCACCACGTGAGGCTGAAGGTCAGGACCTCGAGGCTGAGCCGCCACCACCCTCCCCACCACGCTCCCAGCTGCAGCCGGCTGCAAAAAAAAAAAGGGGGAAAAGCAGCAAAATTCCTTAACAGCACCGAAATCAGCGTTTAATAGGAAGGAGGAGGAGAAGGAGGAGAAGAAGGGGGAGAAGAAGCCCGACAACCCAAAAACCCTACGCTGGAAGTGTGAAGGAATTTGAGCTCTAACTTTGGGGAGGGTGCAGAGCCGAGCTCGGCGTTTCTGAATCTCTCGGCTCCGCTCGGAGCCCAGCTGGTGGGAACAGAACGTGTAGTCATGGGACTGTCATCGTGTGCTGTCCAGGTTAACATGTAGCATTTCTATTACTATTAACAGACTTTCTGCTCCTCACTCCATCTGTTCTTCGAAATAATTGCAGTTGTACAGACCATGCCTTCGCTCCAGGCAGGCTCTGGGGAGAGGATAGTGCTTTTATGCAAAAAAAAAAAAAAAAAAAAAAAAAAAAAAAAAAAAAAAAAAAAAAAAA
>WAAE01005778.1:216541-235118 GCA_013400495.1 Nicator chloris
GAAAAAATGGGGAGAAAAAAAAAGTGTTAAAAAATAACAGCAAACACGAGAATAGAGTGCAAGTGAAGCTAACAGCAGGCTCGGAATTGGGGACAGATTGTGGCCTAGAAAGGTGACGGCGCACGCGGCCGGGGGCCGGCGGGGCCAGACCCCGGTGGGGACAGGAGCTGGGGTCAGTGCCCTGAGCCCGCCTGGCCCCGGGGGATTGTCCTCTCTCCTCACCTGCCGGCCACCCTAAGAGCCACAATCCCTCACCTTCCACCTAAAGATAGCAAAGCCCTCCCCGAGCCGAGCTAATCCCGGCTGCTCATCCCGCGCTGCTCCCGAGGCTGCAGCAGCCCCCCAAAGCCACCCCAAAAACCCCTGTGCGATGTCCCCGGGCAGTGCCAGGCACCCCAAACACGGGGGAGATGTTTTTGAACTGCTTGCAAGCAGCAGAGCAGCCCGAGTGTGGTGATTTGGGGGGTTTTTAATGCAGAAATCCTTCCTTGACACAGGCTAACAGCATTAGCTGCTGTCAGGGCTGCAGACGGGAGCCAGCCCCGAGTGACAGGGGAGCTGCTCAGCTTTACAAGCATGAACCAGCCCCAGGGATTTTGGGAGAGGAGGAAAGTGGCTTTAGATCAGAAAATTCCTCCAGTGCACAAGAGCAGGCGATATCTTGCTGTGCAAAGGGAAGGGAGGAAGGGGGAGAGGGAAGAAAAAGCCGCTTTTGGTTGCTGCAGATGAAAATTTGGGGGGGAAAAAAACACCCCCAAAGATTTGTTGGTCATTCCTGCGAGGCCCAGGCCACGGAGGAGCTGCTGGAGTGCAGGACTCAGCGTGTCCTATCGGTGTCATGGAGTCACGGAATGGTTGGGTGGGAAGAGACCTTAAATTCCATCCAGTTCCAGCCCCTGGGCAGGGACACCTCCCACTGTCCCAGGGTGCTCCAACCTGGCCTTGGACACTGCCAGGGATCCAGGGGCAGCCACAGTTCCTCCCCGGGAATTCCATCCCAGCCCCTCACCACCCTCCCAGCCAGGAATTCCTTCCCAAATCCCCTCCAGCCCTGCCCTCTGGCTGTGGGAAGCCATTCCCTGTGCCCTGTCCCTCCATCCCTTGTCCCCCGTCCCTCTCCAGCTCTCCTGGAGCCCCTTCAGGCCCTGCAAGGAGCTCTGAGCTCTACCTGGAGCCTTCCCTTCTCCATGCTGATGTGTGACACCAACTGGGTCACCCTTCCACGGCCACCCTTCCCTGCTTCCTCCCCCCAGCACACTTTAAAATCGACTTCACACCATTGACAGGAGCTGCTGCCTTCCCAAGGACTCAAATCCACCTCTGCACCACCCAGCTTTGCCCCCCACATCCCTGGGAACGAGCATCCCTGCCCTGCTCCTCCACCCGACACGGAGCCGGAGCAGCAGAGCCGGTGGCAGGTGACAAGAGCCCCCTGCATTCCGTGTTTTCCCTGCTAATTGTTTCTAGAGGGGAAGCAGCAGCGCAATCTCCAGTTATTCCTGCAGAAAGCATTAGCTGCTCCAATTAGGCACAGGTTTAGGAAACTCGCTCCGAGCAGGCAGCGACTTTTCCAAGAGGCAGGCGGGCAGGAGAGGGATTTTGTGCGCTGAGGATGCACATGGAGCTCAACAGATCCCGCCGAGCCGGGGCTGCACAGGAATTAAAGACTTATCCAAATGAAAGCAAAGAGGGTGTTAAGCGACACACATGTAGAGCGAGCGGTTTCCTTGGAAACCAGCGCACATGGAAGCAGCACACATGCAGTGCTCCGGCGTTTTTGGCAGTGCCGGGGCGGCCTCGGAGCTCTGCCCTGCCAGGGACACCCGGCTCGGGCTGGGCACGGAGCTGGGTGAGCCCCGGGGTGTCTGTGTCAGTGTGTCCATCCCGTTGGCATCCGTTTATCCAGGGCACGGAGGGAAAATGGATTAAAATGTGCTTCATGCTGTGAAGGGATGATGGAGGGGCCCAGCTTTGCCGTGGGAATTCCATCCCAAAAGTAAGGAATGGTGATAGGCCAAGCCTCGGCCAGGCCCGGCCTGGTGCCTGATTCCCAACATGGGGAATTAAAGGGTTTGGATGGATCCCATCTGGATCCTCCCAGCTCACCCATCCCTCAGAGCTGTTCCCTGGCCGTTCCCACCCGGAGCACGGGATGTTCCCTGCACCAGCCCCTTGCCACACAAGGGACAAGGTGAAATTTCCAGCTGCCCCCATTGCCACCCACATCCTTGACAGCTCCTAAGGAATTTCCCCGGGTGCCAAAGGAAATCATGGCACGGACAGGTTGCGAAGGTATCGGAGCCAAAAAACCTTTCACCTCCCCGGGAGCTGCAGCCTGGCATTGCCACAGCCTGGATTATCCTGCTGGGAAGGATTTGGATGGCATGACATGATCCAGGCTGGCCCCACTGGTGCGGAGACGGGATGGGGCATGCAGCCAGGGAAAAGCTGGGTTTATGCAATTACAAACCAGAAAACCTCCATCTACCCTAAAACCACCTTCCAGAGCAGGGCAGGAGCTCCTGGCTGGGCAGAGAGCCGGGAAGAGCACCCAGAACGCTGGGAAACATCATCCCAGCTCTCCTCAGGGATGCTTGGAGGGTCCAGCTCACGTCCCACCAGTGCAGGAGTTGGAGGTGGAAGCGCCGCCAGCACCAGCTGAGATTTGAGATCAATCTGGGCTTTTTTCTTGGCTTGTCCCCAGTACTCAAAAGTTTCTATAACGGGCACTGGCTTCGCAATTCTGCTGCTGCTGCCTCGCCAGAGAGAAACTCCAGCTCCTTCCTCGGCGGCAAAGAAATTGTTTGCCACCGAGTTGTGTTTGTGGCTTCGGGAAGGAGCTGCCGAGCGCGGCAGGATTTCACCTCCTCGTCCTCCACCTGCGCCTCGCCACTTCCACGGGCAAAAACCAAATAGCTCAGCAAAATTAACCCTGCTCCGCAGGACTTGCCCAAGGGGACAAGTGGCACCGGCTGAAGGCTTGACCCAACTCTCCCAGGCCTGGCTCCAGCTGCCGAAGGGAACTTCATTGAATTTCCAACTGCAACTCTTCCCCCATCCCTCTGCTCTCCCTCGGGGCTCCCTCGGCGGCCAAATATTTATGCAGCCTAATGTCCTAATGAGGATTGATTCATCCAGGATGGGTAAGGAGTGTGTGTGAAAGGTCTGTTCCCAGATTAAGGGCTTGGGATGCTTTAAGGAATGGGTTGTTTGCTCTGGGAGAACAGCTTGTTTTCCCTCCTAGCGAATTCGAGCAGCAATAAAACAGCAATGGGGGTGTCACACACCCAACACAACCAGGCACAAAGTGGGATGAATATTCCAGAGGGTCCGTGGTGCTGGAAATGCAGGTGACCGTGCCTCTGGAGCACTTTTGGGGAGGGAGGGGAGCAACAGGCTGTGATTCCTCAATCAAAGACCCCACTGTGGTTCTGCTTTGGGTTCCCCAAATCGAGGGGATTCCACCTGAATCCTCGAGGGGAAAATGCTGGGGAATGGGGCCCCCGTGTCCCAAACCCAGGAGGGAATCGACGCCCCCAGAACTGCCCGCTCCAGCTGCCGAGCCCCCCTTTTCCCCAGGAGCTGTTTATCTCTGCTCTAATGAGCACCACGCGCTCGTCCCCGGGCTGGGGACACCGCGGCCGGCCCCGCTCCGCGGGCAGGGCAGCCGGGATGGACTCGGGAAGCGACACATTTCCCGAGCCGAGTGTGAGGAGGAGGAGGAGGAGGAGGCGGCGAGCGGCCGCGGTGGCAGAGCGCAGCCGTCCAGCCCAATTACTATCACGCGGGGGGACACATGGATTGGTGACATTTGACATTTTCTACACAATATTTTGATGCAGAATGGCACCTCCGTCACAAATTATTTTCCAAAACTTGGCTTGGGTTCTGGTGGGGTTTTTTTTTTAATTTTTTTTTTTTTTTTTTTCTGAGGGGGAAAAAAAATAAGAAAATAAAAAGCGTTCCACAGGGGTGGCACTTGCAGGCGAGCTAAGGGAAGGTTCGTGGTGTCCCCTCGGTGGGCAAAGGTGGCTGTGCCACCAAGTGGGAAAACAAAGCGGAAAATGCACCCAGAAACTCCAGGCTTTGCTCCCATGCACCCACAAGGCCCTTGGGGACCCTCAAAAGCTTTTTCCCTGCTCCCTCCCGTGATTCCTGAGATGTCTCAGCTCGGGAGCATCGGGGGGCCAGACCCCTCCTGGCAAGCCGGGGGTTCTCAGCGCTGGGAATTGCTGAACTCCGTGCTACCAGACACCTCGGCGAAGCTGAAATGACTTTAAATGCCTAAACATTTTAAAACAAACCCTGGAACAATTCAGCTCCGAACTCCTCGCCTGCTTTCTCTCCCTCCTCGCTCTCTCTCTCCCATTTTTACGGTTTCCAGAGCTGTTTTACGCCTCATTACCTGCACACTGTGAGTGATGTCTGTCGGTCCTAGAGCTGTAAATACCTTAAATCATGCTTCATTAAGAATATCTCTGGTGCTATTAAAGAGCTATAATAGACAACGAGTTAACAGATGATTAAATATGAACTCCATTTGTGTCACTCACCGCGGGCACGAAGAGGCTTTAAGTTTTTTAAACTCGCTCTCATTATCTGGGGAAGTGGCGGGGATGGAGGGGGATGGAGGGAGGCTCGCCTGGGATGAAGGGATGGTGGCTTGGAAATGTGAGGGTGGGGATGGAGGGGGGCTCGGGTGGGGATGGAGGGAGGCTGGAATGGGATGGAGGGAGGATGGAATGGGATGGAGGGAGGATGGAATGGGATGGAGGGAGGCTGGAATGGGATGGAGGGAGGCTGGAACAGGGTGGAGGGATGCCGACATGGAAATGGAGAGATGGGGATGGAGAGGTTTTTGCAGAGGATCAAAGGATGATCACACAGAAATTGGGGGATTGGGCATGGAGGGATGCTCGCATAGAGCTGCAGGGATGGGAATGGAGGGGTGGGAATGGAAGGATGCTCACATGGAGGTGAAGACATGCTCCTGTGGATGTGGAGGGGTGGGAATGGAAGGATTCTCACACTGAGGTGGAGGGATGGGAATGGAGGGATGCTCAGTGGAGATGGAGGGTTGGGAATGGAGGAATCCTCACATGGAGATGGAGGAATGATCCCGTGGACATGGAGAGGTGCTCATGAGGAGCTGGAGGGACAGGAGTGGAGGATGCTTTGTGTGGGGATGGAGGGATTCTTACGTGGGGATGGAGGGATGGAAGGATGTTGTAAATAGAAAAATGGAAAGGAAGAATGTTGTGGAATGTGGATGGAAGAATGTTCTGGAATGCGTGGAGATGGAGAGAGTGGGACTGAGGGATGCCCATAGAGATGGAGGGATGGGGATTTGGGGATGCTTGAGAGGGGATGGAGGGAGGTTTCCATGGAGACAGTGGGGTGCTGGCCCCATGGATGGGGGTTCTGCACCAGGAACACCCAGGAGGCACCGGCTCCTCCACTTTGTGACCCCCAGCTGATGATCCTTGCTCGGATTTTCCCCGCTGGGGTCTGGTAGCCGGAGATGACAAAGAAAATCTAATAAAGGAGGAGGTGGACAATGAGGAGATGCTTTGGATGGGACAGGATGAGCACCTGGAAGAAAGGTGGATGGGATGAGGGGATGCAGGGATACCTGGGAAGAAGGGCTGGAGGGCGGCAGCACCCGATGGAGATGCAAAAGGGATTGAGCATTGCTGACTCTCCAATCCCAGAACAGCTCAGCACAAACAAATTGCCAAAGCGCAAATTAAAAAATAATTAATACCATTAAAATCCCATGAGCACACAAAAATACTGGGGAAAATTAAATAATGAGTGTTTTCTTCTCTTCTGGATTAGATTCTGCTCTGTGAAAAGAAAGAGCATTTTCACAGGCTCCGGCACAAGTGGAATTATCCCACTGTCACAATCCTGGCTTCCCGCTGGGATCGGGGCTGTGGATGGAGCCAAACACCGGGCACACGTGTCCCAAACTGGCCACGGAGAAGCAGAGCTGGGGAAGGGGCTGGAGCACCAGGAGAGGGGTATTGGGCGGGGAAAGGGGCTCAGCCTGGAGAAAAGGAGGCCCAGCGGGGACCTTGTGGCTCTGCACAACCCCCTGACAGGAGGGGACAGCCAGGATTTGGGATCTTATCCCAGGGAACAGGGGCAGGAGGAGAGGGAACGGCCTCAGGCTGGGCCAGGGCAGGCTCAGGTTGGACCTCAGCAGGAATTTCCCCATGGAAAGGGTGCTCAGGCCTTGGGACTGCCCAGGGAGGTTTGGAGTGCCCATCCCTGGAGGTGTCCAAGGAAGGGCTGGAGGTGGCACTCAGTGACAAGGTGGGGATCGAGCACAGGCTGCACTCAGTGATCCCGGAGGCCTTTTCCAACCTCAGCCATTCCGTGATTCTGAGGGAGGAGGATTTGGGGACAAGGACAGACCCTGGCTGTGGGAAATCCAGGTGACCTGAGCATGCCCCACGTCGGGAACGTGGCCACTGTCCCAGCAGATGTCCCTGTGGTCTCTGTGAGGAATCTCACAGCAGCACACGGGGTTGAGAGGAGCCTCCCCAGCTCCTCCCCAGCCTCTCTCCCATCCCCTCCTCCTCTGGGACCAGCCCTGAACCCACCCAGACACGGACAGGGCCCTACGGGAGCCGTCTGGCTCTGCCCCCTGCCCTGTGTGGGGAGGGGGATATGGGACAATCCTCAGCGGGCACCCCACATTCCCCCCACGGCCACCACACCCCAACTCTGCTCCAAGAGAAAATCCACGGCCTGATTCCTTACGGGGAGGGGAGCGGGATAAATTCCCGTTCCTACAACCCCCCTCCCCCTGCTCATTGCTCATTCCCCGGCACACCCCGACCCCTCGCCAGCCCCGACCCCTCCGCAGGGCCCCGAGGCCGCCCCCGAGGCCACCGGGGGGTCCCGGGGAGGCGGCGGCGCTGCCGGGGGGGGGACGGTGACACTCCTGTCCCCAGGCACGGCGCTGCCGGGGCCGCTAATTGAATCTCGGCGCTGCGAGCCCGCCGGGGCCGCTGCGGGATGGAGTTAACTGGAAATGCCATTTCCGCGCTGGCCAGAACCGCGAAGCGCCCCGAGCTCCTCATCAGCGGCCGCGGGTCCCCTCTGCTCCCTCGCCGCGACCTGGCGGCCCCTCGGGCGCCGGGGTCACCCGAGGAAATTAATCCCGGAGCCCCTGGGGAGCCTCGGCCGCAGCCATCGCAAAGGCAGGGCGGGAAAAAAACATCTCGGTTCCATTTTGGGGGGAAATTAAAGCGTTCCAGGAGCGGCGGGAGCTGCTCCGTCCGGCTCCATCCCTGGGGATGCAGCCCCGAGCCACCCACGGCTTCCATTTACCTGCTGGAACCCCCTCCCCGCACCTGGAATTCGCTGCTGCCGAGTTGTGAGTGAGCAAAAGAACAGACAGGGCCTTGCTCCCACCTCTATGCATCAAATAGAATAACTTATAAAATGTATATAATGTATATAATATACAATATATAATATATGGGGAATAAATGTTATATATATTCTATATTTCCATATAGAATAGATCTATTTTTATATCTTAATATACATTTTTAGGTTTATTTTTATATATTCTACGTGGAAATATAGAGTACATTTTCTATATATTCTCTCTATATTACCTATATATTTGCTGTATATTATCTAGATATTCTTTATATATGACCTATATATTATCCACATATTCTCTATATATTCTCTATATATTCTCTTTGTATTACCTGTATATTTGCTGTATATTATCTATATATTCTTTATATATGACCTATATATTATCCACATATTCTCTATATATTCTCTATATATTCTCTTTGTATTACCTGTATATTTGCTGTATATTATCTATATATTCTTTATATATGACCTATATATTATCCACATATTCTCTATATCTTCTCTCTATATTACCTATATATTCTCCCTGTATTATCCATATATTCTTTCCATATTCTATATATGTGCTTTATGGAAATATAGACTATATTCCAGATGGATAGAGATATATTGGAAGTGCAGATATATTCCCAATATTACCTGGGAATAGGACCCTGCCTTGGGATCTCATTAAAAAGCCGTTTCAATCTAGGAATAAAGGGAGAAATCTACACCCATCTACGCCCAGAAAGAGCTTCGGGAAAAGAACCAAGAGCTCACCCTCCCTCCACACAAACTGCTCTTGCCAGGAACAGGAGGGAAAAGATGCTCAGCTCAGAACTTCCCTCCCTGGTAAAATATTTAATAATAAACTCAGAGGAGAAGCCAACTGTCTCCCTTGGATGTGGTTTTCATTCGGAAGTTAATGGGAGTTTTATTTCCAATCCAAAACATTTTTTAAATTGTTGTTGATGTTGTTGTTTTTAAATCCCTGGTATTTTTTTTTCCTGATAAATCCATCCTGTCAGGGCGAATAAATTCCAAATGGGATGGACAGAGGGATGACACCCGTGTCACACTGCATTCCCCTCCAGCCACCCTTCCGCGAGGCTCCCGATCCCCGGCACTTTGTTAATCGATGCCGGGGATAACATTTGGAAATACCCCCAGCACCACAACAGCCGCGTTAATGCGGTAATTCCCACCGTGCCTCGGCGCTTTGAAATCCCGGGGAAAAAAAAAAAGAAAAAGAAAAGGGGGAAAGCTGAAATGAGTCCTGTGAAAAGGAACAGGGCATCATTAACGCAGCCGGATCCGTATCACAGGCTGCAGCAATTATTCCCGGGTGGAACACGGCAAGCTGTGAAGAGCTTTCATTACCAGGGGTGTTCCAGGTCCCTCACCTCTGGCCAATCTCCCGCTAAAACGGGCATTTTCTGCACCGCGGATTCCAGCTCCATTTAAATCCCTAATTGCTCTGATTGGGGGGCATACGGAGCACGGGGAATTCATGACTGAGAAATCTATTAGGCAATAAGTTGGTTACTTTTAGGCACCTCGGAGTCAGCTCGCCTCAGTTGCTGCCCGGTTCCGGGGGGGTGGCTGGAGGTGCTGATTTCCAGGGGGTGCCATCTGCCCTGGCTCCCCTGCGCCTCAATTACCTTCCCGGGTCACCAAGGGGGAATTCAATCAGGGAAGCAGCCCATGGGACGCTGCTCCTGCCTTGGAAATGCAATTCCCTGCTGCTGGCAAATATCCCCTCTGCAACCCACCCACGATGGATATCAGACGGGGTTTCATCGTTCCCCAGGCCAAGCAGGAGGTATTTGCTCTGGGGGTTCTCAGGTGTGGGTCTGGAATGAGCCTTCCATGACAATTTTCCCTCTTGTGTCCCTCATTCTCTACAGGGATGTTCAGGTGTGGGTCAAGTGAGATCCCTCCATCCCTATTTCGCTTCTCCTGTCGCCGTGTTTGGTCCGGGGGTGGTCCGGGGCGGTTCCGGCATGATCCCACCATCCCTCTTTCCTCTTTTCCTGTATCCGTGTTTACTCGAGGGATGTTCAGGTGTGGATCAGATCTGATCCCTCCATCCCTCTTTCCCTTCTCCTGTATCCGTGTTTGGTCCAGAGGTGTTCAGGTGTGGATCAGACATGATCCCACCATCCCTCTTTCCTCCTTTCCCGTATCCATGTTTGCTCCAGGGATGTTCAGGTATGGATCAGATGTGATCCCTCCATCCCTCTTTCCCTCCTCCTGTATCCGTGTTTGCTCCAGGGATGTTCCGGTGTGGATCAGATGTGATCTTTATTTTCCCTTCTCCTCTATTCCCTGTTTACTCCAGGGATGTTCAGGTACGGATCGAGTGAGATCCCTCCATCATTACTTTCCCCTCTCCTGTATCCATGTTTGGTCCAGGCTGTGGATCAGATGTGATCCCTCCATCCCCATCTCCCCTCTCCTGTATCCCCTGTTTGCTCCAGGGACGTTCAGGTGTGGATCAGATGTGATCCCTCCATCCCCATCTCCCTTCTCCTGTATTCCCTGTTTGCTCCAGGGATGTTCAGGTGTGGATCAGATGTGATCCCTCCATCCCTATATTTCTTCTCCTGTATTCCCTGTTTGCTCCAGGGGTTCTCAGATGTGGATCAGATGTGATCCCTCCATCCCCATCTCCCCTCTCCTGTATCCCCTGTTTTCCCCAAGAGTGCTCAGGTGTGGGCCAGGTAGGATCCCTCCATCCCTATTTTTCCCTCTCCTGTATCCATGTTTGGTCCAGGCTGTGGGTCAGACACGATCCCACCACCTCTATTTCCCCCTCTCCACTTTTCCCCCCAAACAGCCCTTTGGGAACAAAACAAACCCGATTTTTATGCCTTTTTTAATCACTCCTTTGTATCACAAGGGGCGCATTCACCGCGGATGCACCAGAAAACTCCCGAATTCCCGCGCTGCCGTTCCCACCTGCCTCACTCCCTGGGTGAGCTGTGCATCCCGGGGTTATCCATTCCCTGGGGATGCTGCCGGAAACGGGAGACAATGCTCTATTCTCCTCTTCCTCCCCACCCCGGTATCCAAGTGCCTTCCAGGAGTGCATTAAATGATGCGATTAACATCTGTCACATGCGCTTCAGTCTCTCTTTCAGCCTCTCCCGGGGGAAGCAGCCGCACGTGCAGGGAAAGGGTTTGTTTTGGTGGATTCAGCTTCCTTTTTCCAAGCTCCCAGAGCACGGGGGGAATTGAATCTCCGTGGGTGAAGCGGTTGGAGCAGGATGGGGGGGGACGGCAGCCTCCAGCCAAATCCCGCTGTTTGGGGTGATGCCAAAAGCTGCTCCTGGGGTGAGAGGGGGTTTGGGGAAGGTGCTGAGGGGTTGGAGCAGAGGCAGCAGCAGCATTCCATGATTCCTGCAGTGGGATGGCCCTTCCCTTTTTATACCCAAACCCCCAAAACCCCAAAGCCCTTTCTGCGGTTAGATGGGTGTAGATGCCTCCCATTATTCCTAAACATTTTTTTAATGAGATCTCACAGCAGGGTCCTCTTCCTAAGGGCGGATCTCCCTTCCCTGTTTATACCCCAAAATTCAAACCCTGGTGGATAAAATGCCCATTTCCTGCACGATTCCATTTGCTTCTGGCCGGAGCTGAGCCTGGCACCTTTAACCAACCACCCAACCTGTGGCTGCTCCCAAAATAACCCCACATCCCATGTGGGCATTGGGATGCACCCAGGGCAACCCCTCCACTCCCAAAATCCACCAAAATCAACACCAGCAGCGAGGCTGCGACACCACAGGGCAGGGATGCTCCAGCACCCAGGAGATTGGGAGGAAAAAACCCCATTTAGGGGGATCAACCCCTTCTGTGGGATTTATTTTGGGGCAGGAGAGAGAAAGGATGAAGCAGCATCTTAGCAGGACAGGAAGGAGGGATGGGATGCTGCTCCCACAGCCAGGATTCCTTTTAATTGATTTCTCATGCTTTGGTGGCTCCTGGCTTTAATTACCACACAAATGTTTGCTGATGCAATTATGGTGCACACGCCATAAAGCTGTTAGAGGGTGTCACCAGGTCGTGGGTCTTCATTTATTTACGGCCTCGAGAGGGAAAAAAAAGAGAGATCCTGCTTCCTGCCCAGATCCCCGGGGACCAATCCTAATCCCAAAGTGGGTTTCTTTGTGGCAGGGCAGATTGGTTTGGATTTTTTTTTCTTTTGGTTTAATATATTAAAAAGGAAAAAAAAAAAGTGCCTTGCAGCAGCTCGTCTGGGGGTGAAATAATCCACTCAACATTCCGATTATCAGCTAATGCACATTTGCATTAGAATGGGTTAGAAGAGCTCCCAGGATGGAGCAAGATCCCCACGGATCAGCCGCTGGCCTTACACAGAAAAGCCACGGATCCTTGCCCTGAGCACAAAACCGCTCAGGGATGCAGTGCCAGACACAGCATCAAATATATGGAATAGAAAATAAATGTATAGGAAAGCTGCGTTACATGTTATAAATTGGGAATATAAATATTATATATAATACATTGGGGAAATACATAATATATATAATATACTGGGAATATACATCTCATATATATAAATTAATTGGGAATAGATGTCATTTATATGAGATTATAAAATACACAATATATATAATATACTGGGAATATACATCTCATATATATAAATTAATTGGGAATAGATGTCATTTATATGAGATTATAAAATACACAATATATATAATATACTGGGAATATACATCTCATATATATAAATTAATTGGGAATAGATGTCATTTATATGAGATTATTTGGAATATATTCAGAATATTCTTTGGAAAGAAGACCGTGCTGTGAGATTTCAATACAGAATGTTCCGATTTAGGAATAATGGGGGAGAAAAAAGCAGAACTGGCCAGAATTAGCCAGGGCAGCTGGTCCTGAGCCACGGTGCCAAATCCTGGGATTCTCCTAAAGGTTGGGAAGTGCCTCACCCTGGGATGTCAGTGCCAACCCCACGGAATTGTGGACAGCCAGCAGCACCCCTCAGCTCTTGATCTGTGCCCATCTCAGCTTTAAGGCCCCAGGAGATCCGGGAGCAGCGCCCTCATCCCGGGTGAAACGGTCCGAGCGGAAATTCGCGGTGTGGAGCAGCCGGAGCGGCCCCGGCGGCGCCGCAAACCCTGACGCTGCACCTTTCCCACCTCAGCTGTCAGAACGAAGCCGTTGCCCCCCCGGAGCCTCGTTAAAAATGTGATCCTTCCCTAAGGCGACCAAGGGAGACATGGCCAAATTAATGAGGATGTGACAGAGTTTACAGGGAGGATTAGACTCCTCTTCCCCCGGAATAAACCTGGGGATTGAGGGAGAAGAAGGCAAGGCGAGGCTCAGGCACGGCCGGGGCTTTGGGGAGCATGTGCGCTCGCCAAAAGAGCAATCCTGTCCTTGTCACTGCTCATCAGGCACAGGGACAGGCGGGAAAGGCTCGGGAAAGGACGGGAATTAAACCTCCCTGCCCCACGGAGCCGGATCCGGCCTCCTCTGGATGCGCCGTGCCAGCAGCAGGTTTGCAAACACGCCCTTGCAGCTCTCCCACTTCATTTCCCCGTTGGAAAACAAATAAACATCATTGTTTGGTGGCGTTGGTTTTTTTTTAAT
This sequence comes from Nicator chloris, assembly GCA_013400495.1. Lineage (NCBI taxonomy): Eukaryota > Metazoa > Chordata > Aves > Passeriformes > Pycnonotidae > Nicator > Nicator chloris. The sequence goes on from WAAE01005778.1 coordinate 229,571, forward strand.
CTCTTTTTCTGCTTCTCTTTGTCCAATCTGGAAAGCAACACATTTCCAGCAAGAAGCTGGGGTAGGCTGGAGGCGTCTCCACGGGGGCAAGGGGCACCTTGTCTGTGTGACGAGGAAAGATTTGTCCCCTGAAACCCCACAGTGCCTAAAACATGGAGCGTCCACGGTCTCAGTCCAAAAACCTGGGATTTGGTACCTCTGGAGGAATCCAGCTGATCCCACGGGAAATGCCACCCCCAAAATGCCCAGGCCCTATAGATATAACCCTGTAGATGTGCCTGGAGGTGAGGGGACACCTGTGATCCCCTCTCCCGCCCTCAACAGCATTTGAGGGGATCAGGGATTTTGGAAAAACACTGAGAGGGTCCTGTTTGAGGGCACCTCTTTAATCCCAACCCCTAGAAACCGAAATAAAGCTCGAAACAATCCTGAACCAACCCCTCGAGCCCAAACAGCAGCGAGATTTGGCAGCCAGTCCAAGCTCTGCAGCTTAGGCCCATCTCCAAATATCTCCCAACAAGTTTATTTATGGAAAATAAAATCAGTCCAAGATGTTCACAGCTCAGGAATATTTAATGCTATTTGGTGAGAAAGTATTTCCAGCGAGGAGGGAAGCGCGCGGCTCCCCGAGCCCGGCTCGCGGCGTCGCGCCGGGAACGGCGCCGGCACCGAGCCACACCGGTCACCCCAGAGCCCTGAACTGGTCTGACTGGATCAAACGCCTCCCTCATTTCAATCCTACCAATCCTGCTTAATTAATTGGCTCTGGAGGCCGGCATGAGGCGAGCTGTGGGAAGAGGAGGCGCTGAGGAACCTCGGAGGGGAGCGCTGCCCCTGGGTGCCACCGCACCCGTGAGAGGGGGACACCTCATAGACCTGTCCCTTTGCCGTCACCCAGGAGCAGGAAGGAAATTTCCCTGCGTGAGAAGAGGAGGGGAGGGTGGAAGATTGAACCCAGATGATGCTCAGGCACAGATCCTCCCCCTCTGGCAGCCAAAATCCCGGGAGCCGCGGCCACCTCGGCGCTGAGGTCACCACGGAGGTCGTGCGTGACACGGAGCTGTCTGCTGGGCCAGCCCCAGGTCAAGGGCAGGCCGGAGGCAGCGGTGATGGCAGTCACTTTAATAGACACCTGTCACCTGATGGGGAGCGTTAATGTGTCCGCCCCGATCCCGCCCGACACGGGGGAGCATCCTGAGCCACATCCCGGCTGCCACCGCACGCTGGGCTGTCACCTTGGCCGAGGCGGGGACATGAAGCAGCCAGGGAGGGAGGGACAGCGCCAGAGCAAGGCCTGGACTTTACAAACAGCTCTAATATCCCTGGAAGACGTCTCCGAGTCGTGCACAGGGTTGGAAATGTCTCCCATTATAATTCTGAGTCATTCGTGACTCAGTGACATTTCTGGAGTGAAAAAGCAGCGGCTGACCCAGCCCTGTGTGGCCACACCACAACTCCGTGGCTTATTCCTGATCCTATTTCCCAAACAAACCACCCCCCAGAGCCGTCACTCCCCAGCCTGGATGTGCAGCCACTCGTGGATGGTCCTCTGGGATGGCAAGTTTTGGATTCCCACCCCAAAAGATTTATTTTTGTGTGGGAAAAGCTGGGATCCGAGCCCAACTTTGTCACTCGGGACGGAGCCAGGTGTGGTGGCAGCAGCTGGAGCCACCCCAGGGATGTGGTGAGCAGGGTGGGATTTCCTAAATCTTTATGTTTAGACATACAATCCTTAAAAAGAAATAAAAACAACCATAAAATAAATAAAAGCAACTTCCAACAGCCCGGGACTGACACACACAAAGCCAGGGTCACACTGCTGCTGCAAATCTCTGCAGGAAAAAGGGGTTCGGGAACACTTGGACACAAAAGGGTTGGAATGGTCACACTGGTGTTTCCTAGGGGCAGGCATTTTCATTAAGGCAGCCCTCATCGCTCAGTTTTATCCTGGGAATGGCCAAATCCAGGGCAGGAAACACTCGGTGAACTGATAACCCTGGATCACACAATTATTTCCCCCTTCTCTCCACGGTCCTTTTGCAGCCCGTTATTAAAGCACTCGATTTTAGAGGCTGGGAGGAAGCTGCCCCCGGGGAAGGCATGGGGCCAGGATGCTCGGGGACAGGGATGCTTGGAGGGGCAGGATGTTACAACAGCTGGGGGACTTGGAGGATGGAATGTTTGGGAGTCAGGATGCTCAGAGGCTGGGATGATCAGAGGTCGGGATGCTCAGAGGCTGGGATGCTCAGAGGCTGGGATGCTCAGAGGCTGGGATGATCAGAGGCTGGGATGCTCAGAGGCTGGGTTGATCAGAGGTTGGGATGCTCAGAGGCTGGGATGATTGGAGTCCAGGATGATCAGGAGTCAGGGTTCTTGGAGAGAGGGATGCTCAGAGCCGGGGTGCTCAGGGGTCAGGATGTTTAGAGATCAGGATGCTCAGAGGATTGAATGCTTGGAGACCGGGATGCTCAGGGATCAGGATTCTTGGAGGCCAGGATGCTCAAGGGTCGGAATGCTCAAGGGTCGGAATGCTCAGGGACCAGGATTCCCAAAGGCTGGGATGCTCAGAGGTCAGGATCCTCAGATGTTGGAATGCTCAGGGACTGAGATGCTCAGGGATCATCAGGATTCTCAGGGATCAAGGTGCTCAGGGCTCAAGGTGCCCAGGGATCAGGATGCTCAGGGATCAAGGTGCTCAGGGCTCAAGGTGCCCAGGGATCAGGATCCTTGGATATCAGGATGTTCAGGGATCAGGATGTTCGGGGGTTGGGATGGCCAAGGATCAGGATGCTCAGGGATCAGGATGCTCAGGGATCAAAGTGCTCAGGGATCAAAGTGCTCAGGGATCAAAGTGCTCAGGGATCAAGGTGCCCAGGGATCAGGATGCTCAGGGATCAAGGTGCTCAGGGATCAGGATCCTCAGATATCAGGATGTTCAGGGATCAGGATGCTCAGGGATCAAAGTGCTCAGGGATCAAAGTGCTCAGGGATAAAGGTGCTCAGGGATCAGGATCCTCAGATATCAGGATGTTCAGGGATCAGGATGCTCAGATATCAGGATGTTCAGGGATCAGGATGCTCAGATATCAGGATGCTCAAAGATCATGATGCTCAGGGATCAGGATGCCCAGAGATCAAGGCGCCCAGGGATCAGGATGCTCAGATATCAGGATGCTCAAGGATCATGATGCTCAGGGATCAGGATGTTCAGGGATCAGGATCCTCGGATATCAGGATGTTCAGGGATCAAAGTGCTCAGGGATCAAGGTGCTCAGGGATCAGGATGCTCAGATATCAGGATGTTCAAGGATCAGCACCCTTGGATGTCACCATGCTCAGGTGCTGCCCACATTCCCCAACACCCCAATCCCTCCACGCAGCGCCGGCGCCCGCGGGACCCCGGCACGGCTGCAGCAGGACCCGGCCCCAAAACAGAACCAGCCCCAGGGACCAGGGACTTCGGGACAGCGGGAAAACCCAGCTCGGGGCAGGAGCCTTCCCTGCACATCCCGCTCTGCCACCTGCAGCCGGTGATCGCCGGCTTGGCACCCGGGGAAGGCTCCGGCGGCGCCAGGACACATCAGAGCAGAAATAGACCCAGAGCCGTCGCCCCCCTCCCCATCCCTGCCGCCCCCTTTTTACTATTATGTCTGAGAAGAGACGTCTCTCCTGGGTTTTTTCCCGATGATTTAATCGCTTGGTGATGAGGGCTGCCTGGCTGGGATACAACTGAGCTCTGGGCATGGCCAAAAGAAATGGGGGATCTAAAACGAGGAGGAAGCATCAGTAGCAGCGACGCTGATTGACAGCGGATGAAATGAAGCGGCCAAATTCCATCGGCGTGGTTTGAAAATCCCAGGACGCTGCGGAGAGCTGATGGCTCCTGTCCTAGGGTTTTGCCAGAGCTGGCATTTGCCTTTCATCCTCGTTTAATTCACAGTTTGGAGGCTGCCAGGGGTTTGTGTGTGCGCGTAGTGGGGTTTTAATTGCACGCTTGCCCTCGTGGAGGAGGGTATTTTTGTGTGTTGAGGTGTGCAAAGAGGAGGCAGAGAATTTCCTTGGCTTTGTGGCCTCGAGCCCTTGGGAAAAGCAGCCCTTGGAGTGCAATTCCTACCCTGGATCCAGGTGATTAAATGGTTTGTAAAGGATTTTCCTGGAAAGACAGCGTCTGTTGGGGTTTAAACTCCAGATGCCGGGGTGGGATATGGGTGGCATTGCTCAGCAGGGACCCCACAGGGATTCCCCCATCCACCTGCAGCTATCCCTATCCCAAATCCTGGATTTTGCTGGAAAAACCATGTGTGTGAAGGCTGTGATGGCTGGAGGGGCCAGAGTGGCTTTGCATATCTCTCTGTCCCCTCAGTGACATTCCAACAAGAGAAAAAAGGTCACAAAAGTCCTGTTTTCCAAACATTCCTTCACTTTCCAGTGGGAAAGGTGCCAGACTGCAGCTCCCAGGTCTCCCTCTCTGCCAGCAGCCTCTCCTGGACCAGCTCCTCTCATGGATATCCCGGGAAAGGCTGAACTCTGACCACAACCCAGCAGCCAAACTGCTGCTGTCCCCAGTCACCAGGAGCCCTGATCTCCCTCACGGCCAGCTCTCCACCCAAATTCCCAGGCTTTTCACTCCAGCTGGAAGAAATCTGACAAATCCCTCGGCTGCCTGTGACCTGCCCCTCTGTGAGGAGGGGGAACTCCCGGGAGCAGCAAGGACAGGACGAGGTCCAGCAGCTGCCCCAGGGCAAAGCCTCCAGCAGCAGCTCAATCCTGACCCCCTGGGGCCCAGCATGTGCCCCCCACTCCCATCCAGGATTATCCCCCCAAAACAGCCGGGTCCAGGCAGGAATTTAACAGTTTTAGTGGAGAAAAACTCTGATTTTGCAAATCTGGTGGGTGCAACACTCTGCACCCACCCCAGGGTCATCCTGGCTCTGTCACTGTCCTCCCTCTGGGCTGTGAGTGATGGGGAAGGGGCCGGGCAGCATCTTGGGGGGTGCAGAATTTTTGGGGGTGCAGAATTTTGGGGGGCTGTGGCATCTTGGGGGGCTGCAGCATCCTAAGGGATTGCACAATTTGGGGGGCTGAAGCACCTCAAGGAGCTGCAGCATTTTGGGGTCTGCAGAATTTTGGGGCGCTCAGCAGGACAGGGGGGCTCAGCATCTTGGGGGGACTGCAGAACTTCGGGGGGCTATGGCATCTCAAGGGGCTGCAGCATTTTGGGGGGCTCAGCAGGACAGGGGACTTGGCTTTTGACGGGCTCAGCATTTGGGGGGGGCTGCAGCATTTTGGGGGGCTGCAGCATTTGGGGGGACTCAGCATTTTGGGGGAGTGAAGCATTTGGGGGGTTCAGCGTTTTGGGAGGCTTGGCATTTTGGGAGACTCAGGATTTTGGGGAGAGTTCAGAATTTCGGGGGGGCTGCAGCATTTCGGGGGGCTCAGCATTTTGGGGAAGTACAGCATTTGGGGGGCTCAGCAATTGGGGGACTCAGCATTTTGAGGGGAGCTCAGCATTTTGGGGGAAGTGCAGCATTTTGGGGGCCTCAGCATT
>WAAE01005778.1:235404-248337 GCA_013400495.1 Nicator chloris
GTTCAGCATTTCGGGGGGCTGCAGCATTTTGGGGGCCTCAGCATTTCGGTGGAAGTGCAGCGTTTTGGGGGTCTCAGCATTTTGGGGAGAGTGCAGAATTTGGGGGGGCTGCAGCATTTTGGGGGCCTCAGCATTTGGGAGGTTCAGCATTTTGGGGAGCTCAATATTCTGGGGGGATTGCCACATTTTGAGGGACTCAGCATTTCGGGGGTCTCCGCATTTTGGGGGGGGGCTGCAGCNCAGCATTTTGGGGGGGGCTGCAGCATTTTGGGGGGCCTCAGCATTTGGAAGGTTCAGCATTTCGGGGGGCTGCAGCATTTTGGGGGCCTCAGCATTTGGGAGGTTCAGCATTTTCGGGGGTCTCAGCATTTTGGGGGGCTCAGCATTTTGGGGGGCTCAGCATTTGGGAGGTTCAGCATTTCGGGGGTCTCAGCATTTTGCGGGGTGTGGCTCAGCAGCGCTGCTGCCTCCCCTCCTCTTCCCACTCACCAAATATTTGTCTAAGGAGGGAATTCCCTCCGCACGTCCGCGAGCTCCGGCGCTGCGGGAGCTCCAGCATTCCCAAACCCTGGAAAAACCTCTGGAGAGAGAGAGAGAGAGAGAGAGCCACGAGCCCCTGGAGCCCCCGACCCGGCACGGAGGTGACAATGCCCTTGCACTGGGCACAGGGGTGGCTTCACCCCGTGCCCCGCGGGAGTGAGAGCACCAGCAGCCACCTCCCGGTGTCCCCTGTGTCCCTCCCCGGTGCCACCGCCGCTCTCGCCCCCCCCGCAAAACGCCGCTCGCCACGCGGCCGCTTTGATCCGCTGCTTAATTCCTGCTTCCCATTAATTCCTGATCGGGCTCTGAACCTTCTCGCCGAGATGCCGAGATCAAATGCGTAGTTAAGAGACAGTCGGGCCGAGGGGGAACATGAAAGGGAGAAGTTTTGTTTCAGGATTTTTCAATCCCGGCGAGGCGGCGCCGGGAAGCGGCGGAGCCGCGAGCCGAGAGCTCCCTCTGCTCCCGGAAAAAACCTGCCAGGATTCCAAAAGCTCCTGGCCTCCTTCCCCGGCCCGGCCTCGGGGCCCTGCAAACTCGTCACAACCCCAGGGGACAAGCACAAGCTGCCGCACAGGGCAAGGTTTGCTCCGGGGGAGGAATTGTTGATAAAAAAAGCGGCAGGAAAAGGGTGAAATGGTCACAAACCCCGTGGCACCCCAAAAATGCATCAGTTCCCACAGCAGGGGAGACTCCAGGATGTAAAAGATCCTCTATAAATCATAAATGTCTGATTTATCAATTGATTAGAGACAGCCTGAGGCAAATGGCAGCACTTGGAGCTCCCCCGGGATGGGGGGAAATGAGGGAATTTGAATTTCCATCGTTTGGGAAGGGAAATAAATAAATACCAGGCCAGCAAGGGGGATTTGGGACAAAGAAGAGCTCAACACCCAAAATAAAGGGGAAAAGCGGGGTGCAGAAAATTATTTCAATCCCAATGAAAACGTATTTTATTAGAGGAAGCAGATTCATCTTTGATCCTGGATCCCAAGAAAAGCAATATCCAGGGCTGTGCTATCCCATCTCGCAGGGAGAATGAGTTATTACAGCACAAGATGAATGGCTTGCAGTGCAGCTAAGTGCTCCAGTTAAGAGAAAAATAGTTCTAAACTTCCTCTTTGCCCCAAAACACATTCCACCCCCTCATCCCCGGGCCTCGGCTCTCCCCTCGGGTGAAGCTCACTCGTGTGCCTCATTTTTTTCCGGCTTATCAAAATTCCGGAGGGGAAATTTTAATGGAAGTAAAAATAAGGTGAATTTAGATGGGTGGTGACGGTTGGGTTTTCGGTTTGGTGGTTTTTTTTCTCCTCCCCTTCCCTCAACCTTTTTTTTTTTAAATAATGATAATAAAAAAAAAAGAAATACACATGAGGAATAAAAATAACCCGGATAAGTTCAGCTGTGGGGAAGGAGGGAGGATGTAAATGAAGGAACATTCTCCTGGAGAGCAGCGCTCCCGAGCAGGGCGCCTCGCCCCGCGCCTGGGTTCTGCATGAATAAATAGGGATAAAAATGTAACACTGCACACAACTGCCATCCCAGCACCCCGAGAGGGCTCCTCTCCTCCCGGGCTGGAGCGGCACCAGCCACCAGCACTCCTGGGTTTTTGGTATTTAGGGAAAAAAGCGTTGAAAGGGTGATTTGGGGGGAGCGCGGAGCTGGTTTGGAGCCGTGGATGTGGCCCCTCCCTCAGATATTGAGGCTGGTGGTGCAGATCACTGGGGCCAGTGGGAAACGAGGGCTTTTTTCCCCAAATCCTTGGATCATGCAGCTTGGAAAAGAGCTCCAGGATCACCGAGTCCAAGCTGTGTCCAATCCCCACTTTGTCACCAGCCCAGAGCGCTGAGTGCCACCTCCAGGTGTTCCTTGGACGCCTCCGGGGATGGGCACGCCAAACCTCCCCTTCCAACCTTTAACAACCCTTTCCACAAGGAAATTCCTGCTAATGGCCAACCTGAACCTCCCCTTGGGATGATCCCACGAGCTCCAGGAGCGCTCGGGATCAGGCCACCTCCTCCACCAAGCCACCACTGAACGTTTTCCTCAAGTCCGACGCCGAATCTCGTCACAAAAATCCCTTTCCTCCCAAGATCCAAACAAACGGGGATGCTGGGAAGTCACCCAGTGACTCAATTCATTCCAAATCTGTGCTGAGAGGTGAGACCAGCCCAGAGCACCCCAAAACCTCCTGGCGAGGCACATCCCAGCGGCCGCATTTTCCCCAGCACCGCCGACTTTCCCCACTCCTTCCCATCCAGCCGTCCCCGCTTTCCCCCCTCCCCAGGCAGGATCTCCCGACCCCTCCCCAGCTCGGGCTGCCTGGCTCCCCGTTACACAACCCTGCTCGGGAGATCCTACGTGGGCAGCCGTGGGTTTTCCTGGGAATCGACAACAGCTCTCGCTGCAGCTCAGCAGAACATGAGCATCTTACATAAACAGCCCCGCGAGTTCCCCCTTGCGTGGGGGCTGCCCGCAGCCCCCCGGGCTGGGAGGGAACGCTGGGAGCCGCCTTTCCCCCTCCCCATCCCCATCCTCAGCCCCCATCCGGCTTTTTTTTTTTTTTTCCCCTTTTTTTTTCTCTCTTTAACCAACCCAACCCCTTGGGGGGGGGGGTAGGGGGGGGGAAGACGGCAGCGCGCGCGCGCGCCGGAGAGAAATGACTCAAGTGTTTTGTAACTTGTCACATTCGGGAGCCGCAATTCGGAGGCAGGAAGGAGGGATCCAAAATAGTCGCCCCAACCCCGGATTGTATAACCGAGATCCCCCCGCACCCCACCACCACCATCTCCCGGCCCCTCCTCTCCCGCCGGGGGGGAAAAAAAAAAAAAAGAAAAAAAAAAAAAAAAAAAAAAGGGGGAATTTCTACTGGAGATTGGCAGCTGGAAAAAAAGGCAGGCGAGCTCGGGGTTGTTCCAGCGCAGGAAGGAGCCCCCAAATTGGGAAGAATTACTCATCCGTGGAAAAAAGGCTCCTGTGCCGGCGGGGAAGATGCTGCAGGGGAGGAGGGAAGGCTCCCGGGAATGATGCTCCGAGCCCAGGGGTGAGGCTGAGCTCCCCGGGATGCTCCCTGGAGTGGGAGGTGATGTTTGGGAAGTGCCGCTGGAGCGGCAAAGCAGGACGGAGCAGGATTCCCTGCCAGGAGGGGACCTGGCAAGGGCTGCTGAAGGGCACCGGCTGCCAAAATGCGGGCTCGGAGGAGGCTCGAGGCACCGCAGATGCCAGAGCCGGGCTGGGAGATGCTCGGATGATCCCGCGGGAGGGTGGCAGCGGGGTCAGGGCCGTGTTTGCCAGGCAAACACCTCTCCCACACCTCGCTGCCCTCCACCCAGCACCCGGCAATTCCCAACTCCCAGATCTTTCACCCGTGTGTTCAGCACTTGTCACATCCCAGAGAAACCCGGGAGAGCCTGGCTGCCCCCAGACCCTCTGATAATCGGGGAGTTTTGGGGAGAGTGACGGAGCACAGACCCCCCACTCAGTACACCCAGCCCAGGATTCCAGCGGTCCTGGAGCCTTTCCCTGCCCCAAAACAAGTCCAAGCCCAGAGCTGTGGAGCAGGGAAGCTCTGCAGGATCAAGAGGAGCTGGCGAGGCTGTTGGGGAGATGAGGAGGGTGCCAGGAAGAAGAGGAAGATGAAGGGGAGCCATGCCCAGCTCCCTCAGAATTAAACACAATTCCAAACCCCACAAATTCAATTTTCGAGCGCCGGGAGCATCGGGAGGAACCTGCCTGCTGCTGTAAACCTTCCTGCCCACCCCAAATGCCGTTAATTCCTTTTGAAAAAGCCCAGGCGGGTCCGGGGGATGTCAGGAGACACCACGAGGGTGACAGGTCCCCTCGGGGCTCATTGATCTGCCATCGATCACCCCGTGGAAGCTCTGAAATCCAGACAGGCTCTGGTTCCAGGCTCTGCGGGGGCAGCGCTTGCCAAGGGTCTCCTCAAAAATAAATCCTGGAGTTGGGATGAGGGGAGGGATCTTTGCAGCTTTTCCTCCGGTGTCACCTCGGCTAAAGGCTCGGAAATTCCGAGTGCCCGACGCCCACACTGGCACATCTTGGCCTGTGGCATGCCGGGGAAAATCTAAAGGTGAGGCAAGCGGGGAAAAAAAAATCAGGTTGTTTTCAACTTATTCGTCTGCTTTTACAACTCAGTTTGGCTCTGCAGTAAATAAAATTGATGTAAAATCTGTAATTTTTTATGCCACGCACACCTGGCAGGTGCATCCCTGCAGCTTTGGGATTGGCAGGTGAAAATAAGGTGGACATAAAGCCCTCGCCTGTGCGATAAACTGAGACAAAAAAGCAAAATTCCCAACGAGTTCCCAACAAATTCCCAACCAGAGCGCGATCACACCTTCCCCAGGATATTCCCCTGGAATCCTGGACAGCCCCTGGCTCATCCCATCCCCTCAGAGCCACCAGCACCAATTCCCACTGGTCAGTTCCACACCAAACACACGTCTGAGGGAGCCACGCAATTATCTCTGGGAGCGAAGCGTCGCTGGATGGAAGTTTTAATTACCAAAACTTCTCGTCCTCCCCCATGCACAAAAAAGTGCATTTTCTGGCATGTTCACTTAATAAGACAATATGGCCAAACCCCACACTGGCGGAACACGTGCACGGGAAGGACGAGACGAGCTGAAATCTGTTTTGTCACCAGAGCTGGAAATTGAAGTTCCTTTGATCTCTCTGCCTCCAAAGCTGCTGGGGAAGGAGAGGAGGGAGAGCAGAGCACGGAGAACGTTATCCCGGGGTGTGGAGGGGTCCAGGGATGGATCCCAGCTCCTGCCTCAGCACGTGCCAGGATTGTGGAGATTGACAGCTCCACTCCCGCACACGTCCCCGTCGCTCGATGTCCCCAAAGAGAAGAGCAAGCACAAGCCTTAATTCCCATGGACAGGGCTAAAGGCTGCCCCTGTCACCCATCAGTATCATTTAAGGCTTGGGAAGTGCCCAATTCCCGTCGGGAACGCCCGCCGGAGCTCCGTGCTCATATCAGGCTGAATTTCATTTGGTCCTTCACACCGTTGTCTGCTCGAGGAACGGCGGCACCGAGCGATGCTTCCCCTTCCCCCGGCTGCTGCCACGGCACGGGAGCCACCCTCCGCTCCAAAAACCTGCCTGGCATCCGGGAACCGCGGCTGCTCCAGCCTGGTGGAGCCCGGTGTGAGAGAGGTTGCTCGTTCCCAACGCAAAGACGTGCGGAGGTTGAGGTTTCCCCCCGCCAGCCCGCCCTCCCCTTCCTTCCTTTCGCGAGTAAATCCTCCAGCAGGAATTTTCCCCCCTTCCTTGGAAATTCACAGCCAACCTGCTAATGAGTCTTTGTGAAACTTGTGCCTTCTTACCTCTAATTTTACAGCCTGTTCGGATTTGAGCTCTGTGGACAGCCTCACATTTGGTTGGGAATTATAGGCTGAGTGGCTGTTCTCTCCTATTATTGTGCTGTCAATCTCCTATTAGCACATTATAATATGCTACACTGAATGCATCTGTTCTGTAGATCACAAGTCCTAATTGTCATTTGTTGAATCACTTTGTCTTATATGATTGTTAAGCAATTATTTCACCCAAAGCAGCTTAAACTTTGATTACTGTATAGTGTTTACAGGGATCAAAGGGAAAAATCAGCGGCGGCTTCGAACAGTTTTTGGGTTGGTTTTTTTTTTTTGGCTGCGGAAAAAACGAGGAGCGAGCGGGAGATGCCGACGCACGGGGATGACCTGGAGGTGCTTCCCGGCCTCCTGCCTTCAGGGAATGGTGTTTGTCCAGGAACGGGGAGGTCAGGAGACGGATGTGAAGTGACATTCCTGCCAGCACTGCTGGCGGAATGAGGCTCTCCCGGCGTGTGGCACCAGCTGCCCGCCGGTCCCCGCGGTGGGACGAGGGCCCGGTGGGGGACGACACCCCCTGTGATGTTGTTAAACCACTCCAGCCTTTCCCATCAGGGGGAAAAGCTTCCTGCTCCCCTAAAGGACGGGGGTTCAGCAGTGCTCGGCTCAGAGGGGTCACATCCCGGGTAAATCCCCCGTGGAAGCGGCGGCAGGGGGTCAGCAGAGGACGGGGCTGAGGCAGCACGCACAGCCCTCAGCACACACATTTATTTCGGCTTGGCCACCCCACGCCAAAGGCCTCAAAGAGGCCCTTTGGAAGCTCAGATCCCTCACACCATTCCCCCTCTGAAGTCCGGGGTGCTGGAATGCCACGGAGTGATCCCAGGGCGTGGGAACCCAACCCTGGGAGGCCAGAGGGAGGGAGGGGTTCACCACCGGGGGCTTGGGCTAATCCCGGGAATCTCGGGCTGACAGCAGCGGGAAGGAATGTTGGGCCATTGTTTCCGAGGAGCCCAGACAGGACTGAGAGAGGGAGAAAAACCACGCTGGTGGCTCCTCAGCTCCAGACGGCTCCACGAGCCAGCAGGGATACACAAACTGTCAGGAATCTTCTGCTTCCAACCATCTTCTCAAGCACAAGGCTTGGATGGAACCTGAGTGCCACAAAAAGGTCCCTCCCCAGCCAGCTGCACGTCCCCTCCTGCCACCCCTGCAGCACATCCCAGGAGGAGATGGACCAGGGCTGCCCCTGCCTTTGTCAAAATCAATGGATTTCCTCACACAAACGATTGCCCAAAGAATGGGAAATCAGCCCCCAGGACACAAAACCCTTTATAAATCAGGCCTGTCCCCAGCCAGGCTTGTCCCCAGCCAGGCCACCAAGAGCTTCACAAAAGGGGGAGAATCAGGGAAAAGAACCAGAATGGACTTTCTGTGGATTCTTGGGACAAGCTCCTTCTCCTGCTCTTCCCACCCTGGGCTCCAATTCCAGGATCTCTCCAGCCCCACAGCAGCACCCCTGGGTGCTGGTCACAGGTTTAGGCACAAAAAGCTGCTGGGTGAAGCTCAAAGCCACCCCTGGGGGTCTCATCCCATGGGTCACACAGCTGGGGGGGCTTTTCCAGCTGCCTTCCCAGCCCCAGTTCATCCCAGCATGGAAAAGCCTTTAGCCCAGAGAGCAGCAGGAAGGAGCTGAGCTCAGGGATGTGCAAATCGGCTGCTTGCAAAAACCGAGTTTTTAAAAAGTTGAGTTTGGGGTAAGAACCCTGAGAAAAACACTTAACTTCTAGATTTTATCAGGGGGGAAAAAAAAAAATTCCAACTCCTTCCCGTATCCTAAAAAAGTGATGGCACGGCCCAAAGAAGCCTCAGAGGAAGTTGTCAAAGCTTGGGATGAAAACAAATCTGGAGGAGCAGGTAAAAGGTGGCGGCTCCAGCGCAGGTAAATTGCTTTTTAACAAGGAGACAAGGCCCACCCCTGGCATCTGCCGTATGTTTTTATAAAGCCCAGAAAGATGTTTTTAAAAGGCCAGTAAATAAAGTTCCTATCGATTTGATCTCCGGTGTAATCTGTTTTTCTGTCTGCCACCACGAGTGGTAATAAAAGGGAATCAGGGGACGCGGGTTGGGGTTAATGCCGCGATCCATCACCGTCGGGGGCTTTGCTTGGCTGCACAATTGAGAAACTGCCCCAAATTGGTGCGAGGGCCAATTTTCTTTTCCAATTTATTTTTGCTTGAGCGAAGCAATATCGAGGCAGGACGAGGGGGATGCGCTTCCCGTCGTTCCAGATGTTCTCCCTCTTCCCCGGCCTGGGAAAGGGCCTCCAGCAGCTCCTCGGTCAGGGGTTTTGGGGAGGGTGTTTGGGGTTTTGAGGTCAGGTCTTTGCAGCGGGACCCAAAGGGGGATTGGGATGTGCTCAGGAGAGTTTTCCAGTGAGGATTGAGCATCCCAGGGCTGATCTCCCATGGATTGAACATCCCAGAGCTGCATCTCCCGTGGTCTGAACATCCCAGGGCTGATCTCCCATGGATGGAACACCCTGAACATCCCAGGGCTGATCTCCCATGGATTCAGCACCCTGAACATCCCAGGGCTGATCTCCCATGGATTCAGCACCCTGAACGTCCCAGGGCTGATGGATTGAACACCCTGAACATCCCAGGGCTGATCTCCCATGGATGGAACACCCTGAACATCCCAGGGCTGATCTCCCGTGGATGGAACACCCTGAACATCCCAGGGCTGATCTCCCGTGGATTCAGCATCCTGAACATCCCAGGGCTGATCTCCCATGGATGGAACACCCTGAACATCCCAGGGCTGATGGATTGAACACCCTGAACATCCCAGGGCTGATCTCCCATGGATGGAACACCCTGAACATCCCAGGGCTGATCTCCCGTGGATTCAGCATCCTGAACATCCCAATGGTGATCTCCAGATATTCCCAGATCTCTGCCCACCAGGACAGAGCAGTTAAAGGTTTTCCAGGGCATCCAAGCCATCCACAACCACTCTCCTGTCCCTGGCAGTGCATCCCTGACTCCTTTCCCTGAGCCTGTTGCTCACAGAGATGCCCCACACACAACAGGTCCCCTCATGGCACTAAAAACTGCCCCAAAATGGGTTTTTTGGGGGCAGTAAAGTGATGTTTGACAAAGCTGGCTTCGACAGCTCAGGGTTTAAACATCACAAAATATTCAAATCCACCCTAAAATGATGCATTAAAATCCCCCAGGCCAGGTTTTGCTGCCATCAGAGCTCAGCTTTGCAAGATGCCACCCCAATTTCAGCTCCTTCACCCCAAAGCATCGATGCTCCCTTCACTGAGGAGCTGCAGGGAGGGACCTTGGGCACAAAGGTGACCCCAAACCCATCCAAAATATCTGGGGCAAGAATGGGAAACCTCCCATTCCCCCACCCTTTGGAAAACCGATAAATATTTCTAGAGAGAAAAACAAACACTCCGCATTTGGCTTTTTTGGTGGTTGTTTTTCTCGAAGAGACAAAGTGTTCCACAGAGAGCCGACACTTCCTACACAAGTTTGCATCCTCAAACCCCGAGATTTTCTGCCACGGATTTGGATGGGAAAAGCATCTCCAGCCCTTCAGCCAGCCCTCTCCACTCCATCCAGGATCAACC
The DNA here is from genome assembly GCA_013400495.1 of Nicator chloris. Taxonomy (NCBI): domain Eukaryota; kingdom Metazoa; phylum Chordata; class Aves; order Passeriformes; family Pycnonotidae; genus Nicator; species Nicator chloris. The sequence goes on from WAAE01005778.1 coordinate 244,927, forward strand.
AAGCTGGAGCATCCCACTGGAGCACCACAGGGAAATGGAGATCTCCTCGCTTTGCCAAGTTTTCCCACTCTCATTTGGGAATAAATTAGGAATAATCGAATTAGCTGGGTTTAGAAATACCCCCATAAAGCATAAAAACACCTCTCGTGCCTCAGATCTTGTTCCCACTCAGTTTAGAGTGAGGGGAAAATATCCCAAAGCATTCCTAGAGGTTCAGGAGTAAGAAAATTGTATATTCCTATTAAAAAAACCCCCCAAACTAAACCTGAGGAAACTCAGAGTCAGTTTTTTTATGAGGGGTTTAAGACCACTCAGCCCCTTCCCAGAATGAACTCCAGGTTTGGACACTGCAGCTGGATCATTCCCAGCTGTGTGGAGCTGGGGAGGCGTTTTTGGGGAAGGCCAGAGGAGAAACCCACCCCAAAGCCCGGGAAGCAGCGGGGCCCCGCGTCCTCAGATGCCACCTGAGCGCGAGATGTGCCGAGATGTCTTGGAAGGAAACGCTGCCAAATCCATCAGCGGAGCCATTCCCGGAGCCAGCGGGAGCCGCCGGCCGTGCCAGGAGCTCCCAGGGGACCCGCCACCCCCCCACGAGGCACAGCTGGAATTCCATCCCAAAATAATCAGGTGCCACCCCCCCAGCTCAGCCAGGGCGGCTTCCCTTCCCTGCGGTTTGTGGATTCTGGGATGCACAGCCGAGGGTCTGGCTCTTGTCCCCAAAATCCTTCCCACAGCCGTCGGCGGCAGAGTTCCATCCCCGCAGACCCCTGCCCTTCTCCCGGCCCTGCTTTGCTTTCCAGGAGTGAAATGACAGGAACACCCCTGGGAAACTTCAAACTGGGAAACTGGGAAACTAACTGGGAAAGGCGGGGATGGGTCTGTGCGCAGCAGCCTCCGCCAGGAAGGAGGAATTTTGCTTTTGGAACAATCAGACATCTTTAAGGAGAAGTTCTCCTTCCAACCATGTGATCCGCAGGGGGAAGAGACTTCCCAGCCGGCGGGGAAGAGCCGGGAAAACGGATCCTTCACGCTCCGAGGTAACGCCAGCAGAGCTGACTTCTCCCTTCTCAGCTCGCAGGGCTGGAGCCGGGAATTCCGGCAATTATCGGGGTTTTGGGGGTGCCGGCCAGGAGTTCACCGGGGTTTGGGAAGGCTACGAGACCACGCCGCATCCTGGGACAGCTCTGGCATCACAGCGGGGCGCGGCGCAGGGGGTCCCCCAAAACCCCCCAGTGTCACCGCATTGATTGTCCCCTCCCCGTGCCCGCGGGAGATCCCGGCGCTCTCTCCCAGTTCCTCCCAGTTCCTCCCAGTTCCTCCCAGTCCCTCCCAGTTCCTCCCAGTTCCTCCCAGTCCCTCCCAGTCCGGGGCGCTGGAGCTCGGGCAGTTCAATGCTGCCACCTGGTGGTGACAGGAGGGGACAGCAGCACCGGGACCCCCCCAGCCCGATCCCAAATTCCATCGCCGATCCCAAATTCCAACAGGAGATCCCAGAGCCCGGCCCGAGGTCCGCGCGGCTTTGAAAAGTTGACTAAAAAACTTGTAAAAAAAAAAACCAAAACAAAACCCCAAAAAACCTGGTGGAAATTTTTAAATTGAAATTTTTTTTTTTTTTTTTTGGGCTGAGTCGTGGCAAAAAAAAATGAAACGGCCACAATGGAGTGAAAAAGATCCAGTGGTCAGAACACGCCAAAAATTAAGTGACCAAAGAAAAGGAAACAAAATTGAAACGGCCAAAATGTAGCAAAAAATATAAATATTCAGTGGCCACAGCGTAGAAATACAATTAATTAAAGTTTTCTCTATGTGTGGCCACTTAATTCCTATTTTTCCTACACTGTGGACATTTAATTCCTTTTTAAAAAGTAGCCACGATGGAGCAAAAAATTAAATCAGTAGGAGGCCACAAATAGCAAAAAATTAAATTACTAAGTGGCACGTGTAGCAGAAAAAATAATTTAATTTCTGTGCTACCTTCTGGCCACTTAAATGGCCACAGTATATTAAAAATTTAATTAATTGTTTTCAAAGTTAATGTAGGGAAAATTATGAATGGTTGCATTTATAGGGGAGATAATGGTTACAACGCAGCAAATATTCTAAATTGAAATGTGGGGATGTGGTGAAAATAATTTATTAAACGGCTGCAGCGTGGCTGGAACAGCTGCAAAATGGGTGCAAAAAAATATTTAGTAAATGGCCAAAGGAAAAAAATTAAAACATAAATATGAAAAATAGAAAATAGATTAAATAGAAAATATGTAAAAAATTAAAACTAGAAAATAGAAAAAAATATTAGAAATATAAAAATAAATATAAAATAGAAAATATAAAAATATTAACTGTAAAAATGACTAGAAAATAGAAAAATATTAGAAATATAAAAATAAATATAAAATATGAAAATATAAAATATTAGAAATATAAAAATATAAAAGTGGTTTCAGCGCAGTAAAAAAAAACCCCTCAATGTGAGAAAACGTAATTTAACGGCCACAGCGTGGGGAAAAAAAAAAATAAAAATAAACGACAAAAAACATCACCAAAAAAAGACAACTCCATTTATCCGCATCTCAGCCTCCAACCCAACCCCTAAATCAGGGAGGAAAAGTGGGAACAAAAGCTTCCAAAGGCATCCTGATCCCAGGAGCAGCCGGAGCGGGGCCTCACCTTCTTTGCCCAGGGGTAGCGGACGCGGGGCTGGCCCCACTCGTGGCTGAGCTTCTGGCGGTACCCGTGGCACTTGGGGATGTAGGAGCAGCTCACGTCGCCCACCTCGGGGTAGATGACTTCCAAATCCCCTCTGCAAAAAAGGGGAGAGGGACAGAGGTGAAGCCTGGCCCTGCTGGAGGGGGGAACGGGTGCCAGGCCGGGGTGGGAACGCCGGGCAGGAGCTGCGGGATGCGCGGGGGGATAACGGGACCTCGGGATCCGCTTGCTGTCACCAGGAGCAGCAGGGATTAAAAGGTTCTTCGGCAGATCTCGGGAAGGGATTCCTCCCTGGGAAGGTGGGGAAGGGCTGGGATGGAATTCCCAGGGAAGCTGTGGCTGCCAGCTTGGTGGCTGTCCACTTCTTGGACACCCTGGACGTGTCCAAGGCCAGGCTGGGTCAAGCTGGGATAGTGGGAGGTGTTGGGGTTGGAACTGGAGGGGTTTTAGGGCCCCTTCCCACCCAAACCATTCCAGGATTCCATGGAAAAGCAGCCGCCTTCCTCTGAGGTTTTCCACGGACAACTTCTGCCAAAGTCACCCCCAAAGCCTCTGCACAGGCCGGGGAATAACTCCAGGTGCCCAGAGACATCCCGGATCCCCGGGAAAAGGAGGAGAGCAGCCAAAATTTACAGCCCTGGCCAAGGGGACACGGGGATGAACTGTGCCAGGAGGTGACACAAAGGGAATGGCCAGGCCGGG
>WAAE01005778.1:248518-298689 GCA_013400495.1 Nicator chloris
AGGGGGACAGCGGCCAGGCCGGGGCAGGGGACAGCGGCCAGCCCGGGGCAGGGGACAGCGGCCAGGCCGGGGCAGGGGACAGCGGCCAGCCCGGGTGGGGGACAGCGGCCAGCCCGGGGCGGGGGACAGCGGCCAGACCAGGGCAGGGGACAGTGGCCAGGGAACATCTCTCACCTGCAGAATTCATGGTCGGGCTTGCTGAGGGTCTGGAAGATGCAGGTCCGGGAGGCCTCGCTGCCCCAGGCGCTGGGGAGGAGCAGGATGAGCGCCACCAGCACGGTCCCCAGCAGCTTCATCCTGCCCTGGGGACAAGGGGACAGCAAGGGTCAGCCCCACTGGGACACAGCAACACTCACCAGTTCAGCTCCCAGCCCAAAGCAGCTCCAGGCAGAGCATCCCAATCCTCGCCCGGCGTTTCCTCCTCCAGCTCCACAAGTTGGATCCCATTTATTCCAGAGCTGAGCTATTTCCCTGTGCCAGGAAGCCCCAGGATGACCCCACAGCTCAGAGGAGCCTTTTCCACAAGGCTGGTGCTTCGTCCCCCTCCACGTGGCACCGGGAACGTGCCCACGTGGTGACACCACGCTCCAAACCCAGCTCCAAGAGGGGACAGAGTCCCCATCTCCTCGTGCTGCCCTCCCAAATACCACGGAAAATTGGCATCAGGAGCAGTTGTGGTCTACCCAAGACCATCCCCAAGGACACACAGCCAGCCAGGACACCAGGACATGTCCCCAACCCAAGGCAAGGGAACAGCACCTTGACCCAGCCGCCCCCTCCAGCGCTTTTCCCACACGGGGACAACTCTGGCCACCCGTTTTTAAGCCACACAAAACCTCGAGGGGGACAAGAGGACACGGGGTTGGCTCCCCCACCCCCCTGCCAAGCCCAGCCCTCACCTCCTCACCTCCCGGCCGACCCGGTAGCCACGGGCCACCACGGCAGCAGGGGGGAGGCCACCAGGGCCGGCCCTGCCGAGTCACTTACCGGGGTCCTGGGGACGGCTGAGCAGCTCCGAGGCAGAGCCCGGAGGTTTGAGGTTGCCGTGGAGATGGTTTCCTTGGAAGGAGAGGGACAGAGGGACCGGGAATAAAAGTCACAGCCCAGGGAAGGGGCAGCCGGGTGCTCCAAAGCTGCCAACGGCTTTTTAACCCCTCGGCAACCGCCCCCCAACCGCCCCAAACGGCCCCGGGGTCCTGCCCAGCCCGACCAACCCCCCCTGCAGCTGCCTCGGGCTAATTAGGAAGGATGCGAGCCCAACTTTGATTTGTCTCCTCCGTCGGTTATGTGGAGCCTGGGATAATCGGGCTCCGGGAAGAGGCACGTGTGAAAGAAAGAAAATAAAATAATAATTTTAAAAAAGGGAAAAAAAAAAAAAAGGAAAGAAGAAGCCCGGTGTGAGTTGGGATTGGGGATTACAGCAGCGAGGGGATCATTATATAATGGAGCTGTGGCTGCACGCTCGGAGAACACGAGCGAGCCCGCCGAGAGAAAAGAGGCGCCGCGCTTAACTAATTACAAACATTAATGGATTGGGAATGATCGGGAGCTTTTAGGGGCTTAATGGCTCCCGTTCCCACGCTGCCGAGATGGGCACAGCCCGTAATTAGAGCCCTGAGCCGGCAAATGGGCTCGCGTGAGTCAGGCTTTTCCCAGGAACGCCGGGCTGGCTGCGGCAGCAGCGCCCGAAGCGGGGTTTGCACCCTCACGGTGTCACAAGCACCGGGGGTGTGGAAAATTCGGGGTCCCCAGAGCCGGGCAAAGCTGTTGATCAGCAGAAAATGCCCAGAAATGCGGTCATGGGATGGCGGGAAAGGCAGGAATTTCCTTGGAGAAGCGGGGATGTGGCTGGGAGTTTAACACGGGGCAGGGCGGGGAGCTGGGACACCGGGAGGGATGGGGAGGTGGGCACGGAGCTCCTGGTGAAACATGGGCTGGTTTGGGGTTGGGAGGACCTTAAAATCATCCAGTGCCACCCCTGCCGTGGGCTGGGACACCTCCCACTGCCCCAGGCTGCTCCAACCTGGCCTTGGACACTGCCAGGGATCCAGGGGCAGCCACAGCTCCTCTGGGAATTCCATCCCAGCCCCTCCCCACCCTCCCAGCCAGGAATTCCTTCCCAATATCCCATCCATCCCTGCCCTCTGGCAGTGGGAAGCCATTCCCTGTGTCCTGTCCCTCCATCCCTTGTCCCCAGTCCCTCTCCAGCTCTCCTGGAGCCCCTTCAGGCCCTGCCAGGGGCTCTGAGCTCTCCCTGGAGCCTTCCCTTCTCCAGGTGAACATTCCCAGCTCTCCCAGAATCCAGGGGGGCTCCAGCCCTGGAGCAGCTCTGGCTCAGGATCCTCTCCAGCCCCTTTGCAGTAGTGGTTTTTGCTTTGTTTTTTTTTTGGGGTGACCCCTTTGCAGAGGTTCCCCCAAACAGCACCAAGAACCCAAAATGGGATGAAGTCAGGATTTGGTTTTGTTTTTTCAAGCCCAGAGGCTGAGGAAAGCCCTTTGCAGAGCCAAAACCAGCCTCTTCCACCTGGAGACCTCTCACAGATCACCCCAAAAGGTTTTGCCAATGGAAAAGGTGCAGGGGGATCTCCCAGGGGTGCTCAGGAAGCAAAACTCTCGGGAGCAACAATTTTACAGCATCCCGTGGAAGATGAGCCATGGCTTCCTCCCTAAAAAAAAAAAATAATAAATAGAAAAGAGTATTTTTTACCTTCTTTTTTTTTCTTACAAAGATTTTATTTCCTCCACTCCAGAGACAGTTTAAAGGGCAGCAGGAATCTTGTCCAGCTCCAACCAGGATAAAAAAATCCATGGGAAAGCGTTGCCTGGGCCGGACATTCTCTCCTGTGTGATGCTCCTGAGGGGCAGGAAGCCACTGGAATATTTTTAAATCCCTGTGTTTTCAATCCCAGGCCAGGTTTTTAAACCCAGGCCAGGCTTCCAAACCCAGGCCAGGCTTCCAAACCCAGATCAGGTTTTTGAACCCAGGCCAAATTTTTAAACCCAGGGCAGATTTTTGAATCCAGGCTGGGCTTCCAAACCCAGGCCAGGCTTTTAAACCCAGGCCAGATTTTTGAACCCGGGCTCGCTTCCAAACCCAGGCCAGATTTTTAAACCCAGGCCAGGCTTCCAAACCCAGGGCAGGTTTTTAAACCCAGTCCAGGTTTTTGAACCCAGGCCAGGTTTTTGAACCCAGGCCAGGTTTTTGAATCCAGGCTGGGCTTCCAAACCCAGGCCAAATTTTTAAACCCAGGCCAGATTTTTGAACCCAGGCTGGGCTTCCAAACCCAGGCCAGGTTTTTAAACCCAGGCCAGGGTGGCTCCAGAGCCGCTGGCTTTGCTGTCCCTGCCACACTCCTGGAAAAGCCACCCCAGGGATGGGTGATTTCCACCAGCATCCTCCTCCTCCTCCTCCTGCCGGTGCCTGGAGCTCTCCCAGCTGGGGAGAAGCAGAAAATAAAACCCAGGAGAGGCCAGAGGCAGCAGTTTTCCCTCTGGAGAAGGGTCCTGCCTGGGACAAGGCAGCTCGTGGTGTCAAAGCAGGTCCCGGCCATGCCAGGGTGTTCCCGGGCTCCCTGTGCTGACTAAGCCCTGCAGGACTGCAGGAATCTCGTTTTTCCAGCCGCGAAGCCTCTGGAACCTGCTGGGTGTGAGGTTCAGAGCTCGGGGAAATCCAGGAATTCTCCCCCACGCTCCAGGGATGCTGGGATTCTGCCCTGCGCTTCAAAATTTTCACTTTTTTTGGGTAAAAACCTTACTTAAAACCCCTCAGGTCTCCCAGCTTCCATGAGGGATGTTTCCCAATATTCTGGAAATAAAATAAAGCTTTCAAAGTAGCCAGCACAAGACTAATTTAATTAACCAAATGAGGGAATCGATGGAATAAAATTACTGCAGCCCCAACATCAATCCGTTTGGGGGCAGATATTCAAACAGAGATACAAAAATAAATATATTTCGCACTTGGATCCCCAGCAAACAGCTCCAAAAGCTGCTAAAAAGCCTCTCAGAGCTGGCAAAACCCAGAGGCAGGTGAGGAAATTATTTTCCTGTTAATATCAGAGATTAAAAAGCTCTTAATAAAAGGCAAATACCGGGAGGGAGAAGTCTGGGGCTTGTTTTAACAGCAACAAAGCACCTGTGAAAGCCGAACCAGCCGAGCTGGGAGCTCAGTTCCACCCGGGCTGAGCCCTGGGGCCACAGATGGGGCTTTGAGAGGGAAAGGAAGGGGCAGAGGAGGCAAAAACCCCCAGCACATCCCACCTGGGCACTCTCCCACCGCTGCCAAGGGGCCAAAATGTTCTTCAGGGGAGCTTTAGGATGCGGCTCAGGCAAAAATAGAAAATGTTCGAGGCTCCCCATGACCATCAGCTGAGAGTGAGGAGCTCTCAGAGCTCCCCCACACGTGCAAAGCCTCCGGCTCTTTGTTTATTTAATGCAGAACCGCCACTTCCCGAGCAGAGTTTCACTGGAAAAGTTCATTAAAATCTTGTTTTTACTGCCCAGGAAAGCATTGTTTGGAACTTGCCCCCGGAGCCAGCTTCCTGTTGATGTGAAACCGAGATAAACCCGCCTCGGGTTTCATTCATCTCCCTGCTCCATAAAAAGGACCGTTTTGCCATTTTCTTGGAATTTTTGGCTTGCTCCCGTCCTGTTTCGTTGTGGCCTCAGCTGTCCCCAGGCGTGAATGGCCTGCAGGGACAGGGAGGTGACATCGTGTCCCGATGTCCCCAGTCCCCCAGGAAGGCATGGGGGTGGTTTTTTTCGCCTCCCAATTTCAGGCTGGACAAAATTTTTTTGAGTTAAAAACTCAAATCCTTCCTCACCAGCGAGCCAAAGCTCTGGAAAACAAGGATTTGTGCTGCTTTTCACGAGCAAAATTATTTCTGAGCAGTAAAAATGCTCCTTGTGCTACCAACAAGACCCACAAGCATCAGCCCAACCCAGATCTTCCTCCAATAATCCAGTGTTTTCCTCTGATTTGGGAAGAAATCCGAATATTTCCAGGCGGCACCTCCGTGCCTCAGTTTCCCCCAGCATCCGGTGAGCAAAACACCTGAGCAGCTCCAAAAAAACCAACACCTACAGGCTGAAAAATCACCAAAAAAATGTATTTACACTGCTGATACCGAGCAGCGAGGCAGCACAAAGCCAAGCACTTGGCAGAGCCTCGGTGGCCGGGGGAATTCCCTCAATTTTCGCCTTGCAGGAAGCCCATTTTCCAGCCCTTTCATTCCGCAGCAATCAGAAAAGGAAACAAAACCCACATCCTCTCTCTCCATTCAGCAGCTCCAGCTGTGCCCTGGCCTGCCTGCGCCTCTTATCTCCCTTCTCCGTGGGTTGTCCTCACATTTCCCTCCTTCCCTGGCCAAGAACTCCGGGTCCTTGCTCCAACCCAACCACCCCAAGGTCGCCTTCACCTTGTCCCGGCCAAGCCCCTGGGCAAGAGCTTTGTGAATCAAAAACCCCACTTGGCCCGGGACAGGCCATAAATTTGCATCTGAACCGATTTGCCGGGCTGGCTCTGCTCCTTGGGGAATTTTGAAGTGGCTTTCAGGGATGTGACAGATTTATAGGGCTCGGGAGTTCCCCTGGGTCTGTCTAGAGCCACGTTGGGGTCAGGGGTTAAAACCCCCCCATCATTAAAGGCAGGAGGTCAAGGGCTGAGCCGGGATTTTTGGGTTTCTCCAGCATTAATGAGATGCTGAGGCAAAATCCGGAGTGGGGGTGTTTGAATTTATCTCCCCAAACCCCTCCTGTGAGCTGCAGGCTGGAACAGCAGAGCTTTAAACACCGAATGCAGATCCCCTGAGATTAACAGGGAAGGATTTGTGGCTTTTCCCTTGATACCTGCCAAAGCTCCAGCGCTGAACTCTCACCCCCTCCTGGCCCATTTTCCTGGCCGGCAGCTGTGCCTGGTGGAGCTGGATTAAACCCTGTCACCAGCAGCGCTGGGAAGGTCACGAGTCACCGCAGGGGACGGGTCAGAGCCCTGAGAAGGGGGGTTGGACCCGCAGCGGCCTCCGAGCAGGAATCTCTGTGGGATCAGGGAAGGGATTCACGATGCTCTTTGCCTTTGCAGTTGGCAGCACCTCGGCTCCTGCGCGGATCCCAAAACGAGGAGCTGCCAGTGCAGCACCAACCCAGCACCAGAACAGCCCCGGGGCTGCTGCGACCCCCAAAACCTTCGCTGGCACCACCCCCAGCCCCTCTGACTCAGCTGGGTGTTCCAGCAGCAGTCAGGAGAAGAGGAATATCCGATGTTTTCCAGGGGAAAGCACGCAGCTGAGCGAGCCCCCCGAGCCTGGCAGCAGCCCCCGAGCCGCCCCCTCCCCTCTCCTTCCAGCCCCTTCCCATCCCAAACCTCAGCTCCAGCAGCAGCACGGGCAGGAATCATCCCAGCCCCATCACATCCAACCCCATCCCCTGCAGCACCGAGCCCGCAGCAGCCGTGGGGTCCCAGGATTTGGGGGCGCGGCCACCCCCCCCCGCAGCCCACCCCAATCCCAATCCCATTCCCAATCCCGGGGGCGCCTGCCCCATCCCTGAACTCCTCTGGTCGGGGGGAGCCGCAGCCCCGGGGGAGGTGACCTTGGGGACAGGCAGGAGCTGCCGGCGGGATGTGCAGCGCTGCACAGGCACACCTGGCACAGCCCTCCGTGCCACGGCAGGTACCTTGTGACTGCTCCTGCCGGAGCTGCGGCGCTTTCTGGGCAAGGGCTTCTATTTTGGGCGGAATGTTTTCACTTGGCCTATATTAAGCGCATTCATTTCGCAGTCACAAGGCAGCGCAGAGCGGTGCGGGAGCTGCTTCTCCTCCGGCAGCGGCTCCGCAGCCTGGCAGCTCCCCGATCCCAGCGGCGCCCAGCCCAGCCCGCTCCCCTCCAGCTGCTGCCCCATCCCATCCCATTCCCATCCCTCCATCCCCACAGCGCTGAGCCCCACCGGGGAGCTGCCGAGCGCCTCTGCGAATTCCTGCCTCGAATTCCTGCATTAAGCACTCCCGGCTCCTGGAGACGGGAAAAGCCACCAGGAATTGCTGCAACACCGACACGCGACAGCAGCGTGGAGGGAAAGCATGGAGAAAGCCTCAGTGTGACCTCTGCCAACCTCGCCGCGCTCCCCAGGGATGCTGTGTGGGCGCAGGGATCGGGTGATGGAAGCATTTCCACTTTTTCCCTCTTTCCCTCCCACTCTCCTGGGCACTGCGGCCTCGGAAGGGAGATGAATCTCTTCCCCGTGCCTCGTGGACGCTCTAATTGTGATTACAGCCCTCAGGGATGACAGCACAAAATAAACAAACACCTCTTCCAGGTCCCACGGCCCGGCTGGATGAGGCTCGTGGGAAAGCCCTGGGGCAGCGGGATAATGAGGAGCTGGGATGAGGAAGGAGCATCCTCTGCTCTGACTCAGCTCGGGCTCAGCCTGGTGCCACGAGCCGCCCCGGCGAGCTGGGATGGACTGGGAGGGCTCCACTGCCCACCCTGCTGCTGCCCGGTGCCAGCTGGGCACCGGGACCCGCGAGGAATCCTGGCCGGCTGGGCAGGGATGGGCTATAAATAGCAGCGTCTCAGATTCAGCCTGCGTGAGGCTCTTCCCTTCAGTCCCCCGTCTATTTTCTCCCTCTTCCCAAGGCTCTCCGCAGCCTGGGATGAAGGGCAGCACAGGCTGGACCCTGCCCGGAATCCCCCAGGGAAAACCTGGAGCTGGGACAGTTAAATTGGTTCGAATCCCCGATGTTCATGCACTTATACCAGATTAACCTTTGCATCAATTGGTTCCCAAATCACACTGAAGTGGCTTAACCCTCCCCTAAATGGGTTTAACTGGTTTGCAGCAGGGGCGGGTAGAGCTTTAACGAGCTCACAGCTGAGTCCCAGCGCTGGTGCTTTCCTGGGAAGCCCTGAACCCCCTCACGATCCCCCAACACCAGTTTGGGGGCTGGAAGCAGGTGAGGCCACTTCCCATATTTGGGGGCAACCCTTCAACATAAGCATCTTTTCCAGAACATTTTCCAGCTTCTCCCCTGCCCAGGTGTTTTTTTGCAGCCCCTTGACACCCTGGCTCTGCAGGGGACCCCAAAATCTCCCCTATTTACACTTCCTCACACCAGCAGGATCACAGAGCCGCTGCCTTCACACCCCCCAAAAACCCCCAACCGCAAAGTGGCAGAAAACATCCTGGGGTCTCCAACACAGCCAGCCAGGCCCCCCTTTTCCACCTACCCCTTTCCAGCACCAGTATCCCCAGTCCCAGGGCAGCTCGGAGCCTGTGCCGGCTCTGGCAGAGCCCCGGCGTCCCCGCAGGGCTGAGATCCCCCGGGGTGATCGTTTGGGAACAATTTGGGCGAGATTAGGACGGCTCGCAGATGCTCCAAGACGCAGCTGCAAACCCGCCCTTGCTCCGAGAGGGGAACTTTTCCCTTGCTCTGTGACCCAGCAAAAACAGGCGCCTTTTAATACCTACCACCAAATTAGGCGGAAAAATCCCCCTGAGTTCCCTCCCCAAGCCAGGCCGGAGCAAAAGGCCGTGCCTGCAGTGAGGAGAGGACACCCAGGAGGTGCGAGAGGGCCTCGCTGGCTGCTCGGGGGCACCGCAGCACCTCGGGGTGGAGGAGAGGCGAGCGCTGGGCTGGCCCCGTGTGTGCCGAGCTGCACGTTCCTGCTCTTATCGAATCCATCGGGATCAGCTCCAGCGGCACGGGCTGCCAGAGCTCTGCAGCGCTGCTCCGAGGGGAGCAGCCCCAGAGGAGCGCGTCCAAGGGGCTCCTCCTGCCCCATTAGCCCATGGGCTCCCTCCTTTCCCACGGAGTCACGGCTCGAGCCCACTGACTCACTCTCGTGGCTCCTTCCCGTGGCCCGGGGCCGTTCCCTCGGTGCCTCGGTTCCCATTGACTCACCCGTCCAGAGCTCACCCTCTCTTTTCTGATTCCCATCCCGGGCATTTCTGGTCACTCGGGACCCGCCTTCCTCCCCTGCATCCCTGAGGAGCGTCCCAGTGCAGGACCCTCAGGCTGGGCAGCTCCTGAAATCACCTTCCAACCTGTGCAGAAGTGCTATTCCCAGGCCTCAAGGCTGCAGGGAGTTTCCTTTTCCAGGAGCAAAGGATTCTCCTTATTTCTCACCCTGGCCGGCATCTTCTGCTGGGTTTGATTTGATTTGTGGGTTTTGGGTTTTTTTCTTGGTTTTTTTTTCACAGATCATGGAAAAAATAAAAGATTTGCAGAATTTAGATACAATCAGTGCCTCGCACGTATTCCTTCACACTTCCCATACATCCCTTCCTCCATCGTGGAACCATCCCGTGGTTCGTTTTCTCCAGCTGCAGTAGAGGAAACATTTAGGAACGAGGGGAAGGACTTGGGAAGTGCAGGGAAATGGGATTTTTTGGGGGAGCAGGCAGACGCGGGCCCCGGCGCGTGCCGGCGCACCCAGAGCCGGCCTGAACGGCTCCGAGTGGAAAATTCCTGTCGGCTGAGCTGGGATTGTGGTCCAACAGGTTTTTAGTCCCAGCCCCTTGAGTTGTGTCAGTGCAAAAACTCATCCCTAGGGCATTTGTTTGGATCACATGGGCGAGCGTATAAAAATGGGTCCTGCCTGTCCAGGCCAGTTTGCACCTGGAAAGGGAAGGCGGCTGCAGGAGCAGAGGGAAGAGCCGCGGGACGGAGCGGGGCCGCTGCGCTCAGGTAACCAGGCCCGGAGCAAATCTTCCCCCTTTTCCCCAGGGAGCGCCGACGGGGCACGGAGAGGCTGGGGGTTTCTCCGCCGGGAATTCCTGGGGCGATGCAAAGGCTCTGAGGGCTGGGAAATGAGGGAATTGTACGGGAGAAGGGCTGGATCCTGGCCCAGGAACAGCTCCAAGAGCCCCCGAGGCTTTTCCCAGCGCCCAGGGGCGGTGCAGCCCCTCCGGAGCGGGTGGAATTCACAGCTCCTCGTTCCCTCACGAACCCTTGGAGCTGTCGAGAATTGGGGTGTGGGGCCTGTGGGGTGCCTTGGTGGCTCTCAGGGCAGAGAAGAGGCTGCTCAGGCAGAGCCACGTGTGAGGAGACCCGAGATGCGCGGGCAAAGAGTTTTCCAGCACGGAATTTCGCCCCGCTCTCGCAGGGGAAGAGCGCGGACGAAGCGGGCGGCTCTCCCCGGGCGCCGCTCGCTGCTTCAGCCGGGGCTGTTGGTGGCTCCTGGCAGGTCCATGGCACGGCCGTGCGGCCGGGGTCACCGCCCGGCCCCGGTGCCCTGCGGGCCGCGGGGGAGGCAGCGCTGCTGCCGCTTCCTTCGCCCTCGGGACAGGCAGCGGCTCTGCGGAGCCGGGAGCTGTTTCACAAGCCAGGGCAGAGGCGAGGCCGCTCCCCCTCGAGCCAGGATGAGGAAAGAGGGAGATCCTCCTGCCCCGGGGCTCCTGCCTGCTCCCGGTGCTGTCATCCCTATGTCCCTCTTTTCCTGCTGTTCCCTCCCTCCCTCTCCCCGCTGGGATCTCCAGAAGTTTTCTCCCCACTCAGCGCTGCTGCTTCTCCTTCTCTGCTCTCCATCCCTGCTTGGAGACAGTTGCTTGGAGACAGACTCCCGGTTCTTTGATGTTTTAATCTTACTTTTTTTAAATGGGGGAACAGTGGGGGCAAAGGGAGACGATGGCGCCATGGGTGCCACCACACTGGTTGGGGGCAGACTGGGGAGGAGAGTCCAGGAGAGATCTGGACACCAGAGGGGAAGGTCTCAACCAAGCAAAACCAGCATTTTTTTCCCTCATGAGGAAATATCCAACCCCCCACCAAGCCCCCCCAAAGCTCCGTGCCCACAAACAAGTCCCAGGAGGGTCCCACTTTCTCCCTTCTCGCCCCAGGCCCCCACCCAGGTGCGGCATGAGAATGAATTCCTTGGCTGGGGTTGGCTTGGAGGGTTATTTTCCTTTTCTGACGAAGAGCCCAGGCTGGTTGGCAACATTATCCGCCTGTTTTCTGCACTGCTCTCCGTAGCAAGAGAAACCAGGAGAAAAAGGGGAAACAGAGAAGCCACAGGATGCACCGTTATAAGAGGAACTTTCCCCAAAATAGAAGCTTTTCACAGTTTTTTCACGAGGCGTCAGCAGCTCTTAATGCTGTATGAAACTGTGAATCCTGCCTGGAGCAGGCGGGAGGAGCCTGTCAGTGCTCCAGGCTGCAGCTGCAGCCTTTCCCAGGGTGTGGGGCCGGCCGTGCCCCCCAAAACCTGCCTGGGGTGTCGGGAACAAGCAGCTGGAAGTGCAGCCTCGGCCGTGCTTCCATCCCAGCAGCGCTTTCTGCACCCCTCGGGGTGGTAAATCCAATAGATCCCAGCTGGAGGGTGCAGAAATCCTGCACGGATGGATCAAGACCTTGAATTTCGCCCTGACCTGGTTTTTAGCTGCAAAAGATCCTTCTGGAAAGCCCCAAATGTTCATTAGCTCAGCGCTGGGGCGAAGGGATGCTGGGCTTGTGTAAGGAGCTGTGTTTTACACGGCTCCTTCTGGGTTTAAATATTTATAAGCTGAGTGATGGATCCCTGGAGTTCTGCAGCCGTATCGGTGGCAGGGTGAGCTGTCAGGTGGCTGATTCCAGGGCTGGGAGAGGGGATCCAGCTGGGGCAGAGAATTCCTGCATGCAGGGAATTTCCAGAGCCCCCCAGACTCCTGGCTCGCAGGCAGCCCCTGCTGCTTTGGCAGGGCAGGGGATGGAAGGTGCAAAAATGATCTTTGCTTGTTTTAGACCTTCCCTTCTGGTATCAGCTCTTTCCTGGGCTCTGCTCCCCACCAGGGCGGTGGCACATCCCGATGTGTCCTTTTGTCCCCACTGTTCCCCCATCAAGGTTGGGTTTTGCCATTTCTGCAGAGTTCTGGTTGAAGATTTCTGCCGGCTCCAGTTGGATACTGAGCCCGTAAATGCCATTTTTTCAGAGCTGCCACCTCCCTCCCTTGCTGCTGATGGGGTTGGGGGGCCCATGGGGTGCTTGGAGCAGCTGTCCTGAGCAAGGAGACCCTTTGTAGCCTCAGCCAGGAAGCAAACCTGGGATTTGGGATTTTCAGAGAAGCCAAACAGAGGGGTGACCTTTGCTGCTCTTCCTTGTGAATCCATGGATGGATCCAGCACCACGCTGGGTGCCTGGAACCCGCTCCCCACCAGGAGCCAGGACTCTGCTGGCTTTGCCAAGGAGCAAATCCCAGGCTGGACTCTGCTCCTGACGTGTGCAGGATCCAGTGACGGGGAAGGAGGGACAACCCCATGCCCTGCCTCGCTCTGGAGCCTTGGCCAAAGCCACCATGCCAGGGGACTCGGTGGCCTGCTGGCCACCCCAGGAGCCAGGCACAGCCCAGGGGGCTCAGATCCACAGGGAAGGCTCTTAGCCCAAGGGTGAGGTGCTTGGAGAGGGGGTGGGAGCTGGGGGAGCCTCGCTGGGGCTGAGGGGAGGTTGTCACCGTGGAACCTTCAGAGCAGGGGACAGGTCTGTGTGTGTTCCATGGGTTGATTGATTTTGGCTGATTTGTAGGGTGGCACGAGGAGGGCAGAGCTGGCAGTGAGGTGTGGGGACAATGGGGACATAAGGGACAGCTCTGTCCCCACACCAGGACACTGCTTGGCCAGCCCAGGACTCGCCTTCCCAAACCCTTTCCGTCTCCAGGGTCGGGAGGTGACACCGAGTGGGGAGGGGGTGGCTTTAGGATGTGAGTCCGTGTTTGGGGTGATCTCACACCTGCCCGTGCCCTCTCCTTGCAGAGCCTGCCAAGAGAAAGCGATGGAAAGCCCAGGGAAGGGCAGCCCCGCCGGGAAGATGACAGCCATGGCTCACAGCCTGTAAGTACCTCCTCCTGCCCCTGCTCCTGGCACTTTTCCTCCGGCCACTTTCTCCAGGGACTTTGCTCTTTGCTCCCATCCCACCCACGCCGCAGCAACGCCTCCGTTCCCCATGGATGAGGTGGAAAACGCCCAGCAGAGCAAGGCAAAGGCAGGGTCCCAGTGCTGGGGGCTTTGGGAATGTGTGGTCCCAGGCTGCCTGGGGTGTTTGGGGTGTCTCCCCAGCCTAAATCTGCTTTTTCCAGCGAGGGATGCATTGCCTTGGTCTGTGCCAGCCTTTCAGCTCCCTGCAAGGTGAATGATGCTGGATTTGGGGGGCAGGGTGGGGGGCAGAGCCAGGAAAGCTGCAGCGTTTGCAGAGCATCCAAGGAGCTTAAGGAGAAGGGGTTTGGATTTGGATTGCTGCATCCTGTCCCCAGCGAGGCTGGGCAGGGCCCTGGCAGCACCTGGGAGGGGAGGAAACGCCCCTGGCTTTAAATTAGAGTCATAAATTTTATTGGGGCTGGAGCAATGTCCGCTCATATCTCGGATATCCCGAGGGCTTCTTCATTCCTGGCCGGGGAGTGGGAGATGGAGGGAGGAGGATGCCGTGGGGTGAAAAGGGGGCTTGGTGTGACCCCAGAGCTCAGCCTTGGATGTGGACTTCTTTGCCTGGGAGGCACGATGATCATGGAGCCGGACAGATGGAATTCCTTGGGGACAGGTTCAAGAGGCTTAAACTGGAGAGATGGGAGCGGGGAGCAAAAGGGGTTTTCATTACAGCCCTGCTGGAGATCGCTGAGGGAGGACAGTGTCACTGGGGGGCTGGTGCCATGGGCAGCTGTGCCGTGCTGTGCCACTCCATGCCATGCCAAGCCGTGCCACAGCATGGGCTCGCTGGAAAACAGCTTGTGTTCCTCCTCCCGTGGAAGAGAGGGGCTGTGAGCAGCACCCACGTGCTCCACAGCTGCTCCCGACCCCTTTCCCCTGCCCCGTGCCCACCCCGGTGCCTCCATCCGCCGGCTCTCTCCTCCCGGGAAACCTTTCCTCCTGGGAAGGAGGCCCGTGCGAGCTCCGCAGCCGCAGCGTTTGGCCTGCGAGTGACAATCGTGCTTTTGTTTTGCCTGGCTGCCAGAGGGGCAGGCGGGAATTTGGCTGCCCAGAAAGCTGCCGGGAACCCTTTCTGCCACAATTAAGCACCTGCTACAAGAGAGCAAATAAGCCAAATCATGCGGCTGGCAAACAAGCTTTACGTGTTCCTTCCCCGTGACCCACTCCAAGAAGCAGAAAGCTCCAGGCTCTGCGGCTCGGCTGCTCGCAGCTCCCGGGGCAGGGATTCCACAGCTCCGCCGCCGGCTCCCGGTCCCGGCGCGGGCACCGAGGCAGCGCCGGAGCCGCCTCTTGCCGGCTCCAAAGCCAAAAAGGCCTTTCCCCCTTCCCAAATTAGCGGTTCCATCTCCTTCTGCTATGGAGAGACAGATCCCCGTGCTGCGAGTTCGGTGAGGCGGGGGGCGCCGGCCGGGCTGGGGGGGCTGTGCCGGGGCGAGGCCAGCGCGGGGCTCGGACGCGGTGTCGCATCAGTGTCAGGCTCGGCACGGGCTGCCAGCCGGCCTGCTCCGAGCGGGACGGGCTCAGGCCATGCAGGGGGCCGAGCTTAGCGCGGCTCAGCGGCGGGGATGGCGAGGGAAGGCGGCTGCACGCCTCGGGAAGGGATGGCGAGGATCACATGATGCGGATATGCGGGATCAGAGCAGCGCGGCCGGCGCTGCCCGGCGCCTTCCCGGCAGCCGCGCTGCAAAGATGACTCGGAGGTTTTTGGTTTGTTTGGTTTTGATGCCCCGAGGGTTCAGATTTCGGGGAGCTGCCCTAGGGGTGAGGAAGGGGCTGCAATAAGCCCTGGAGAGAAGGGTGAAAAGGCAGGACCGCAGCGTGTGGCCTGTGCTCGGAGAGCACGGAAGGATGGAGCAGCTTTACTTCCCCCCACGAGAAAAGCCCTGCGAGGATTTGGGGGTGCTCCGAGGGGGCTGCGGGGCTTGTGAGGGGTCTCCTCCACCAGCAGCACCACACACGGCCCAGCTGGGAGCTGGCACCTCTCTGAAATTTGGGGAGCGGGAAAGGTGCTCAGAGGAATGCAGGAGAGGGTGCACACCTTCCCCAGATCAGGACTGGGGGGCACGGGGGTGGGGATGGGATGCAGAGGAAGGATGGAGGTGAGATTTAGGGGGGGATGAGGGTGTCACCCCCCCCGGATGTCACAGAGGATGGAGGGCAGGGTGGGAGGGGCAGGGCCAGGGTGAGGTCTCATGCAGAGGGGGGATAGGGATCCATGGAATGCGGGACTGGGGGGCAGGATTGGGGGCCAGGATGGACCTCCCTGTACGGGAGGGGTTTGGGGCCAGGATGGGGGTCCCAAGGCAGAATTGGGGGCACAACAGAGCCCCCTGAGAAGGAGGGTTAGCGGCAGGATGGGGTGGCACGGAAGGCAGGATTGAGAGGGACACAGCGGAGTCCCCTGCAAGGGAGAATTAGGGACACGATGGGGGTCCGAAGGCAGAATTGTGGGGGCATCACGGAGCCCCCTGCAAGGGAGGGTTAGAGGACAATATGGCAGGTTTAGGGGGACATGCCAAAGCCCCCTGGGAAGGACGTTTAGGGGCAGGACTGGGGGGTCCCACTGCAGGACTGGGGTCCACAACGGAGCCCATTCCCACAAGGGACATGCTGAGGGTCCCCATGCGCGGCAGGATGCGCCCGTACCCCCCCCGGGAGCCCCCCCCTTGTCCGTCTCAGCCAATGCGCGGCGGCGGGGGGGCCTCGGGGGCGGTGCCGGCCCGGGGCCGCTTGTTTTTTGTGAATGAAAGGCGGGGCGGCCGCGACTGCAGCGCGCAGGGCAGCGCTGGGCGCAGCGCGCAGGGCCGCCATCCGCGCAGGGCTCCGCGCAGCGCAGCGGGCCGCGGATGCGGAGATCGGGGCGGCCCAGGTGCCGCCATGGGCCCCCGCGGCCCCGGCCCTGAGCCGCGCAGCCGTGCCCAGCCGAGCCGCGCAAGCTGCGCCGTGGCCATGTCCGGAGGGGCGAGCCCGGCCCCGGCCCCTGGGAGCCGCCGCTTCGTCTGTGTTGGTGTAAGTACCGGGGAACCCCCCCCTTGCGCTTCCGCCCCGCGTCCCGCTCCGCCTCCGCGCATCCTGCCCCGCCGCCCGGCCCGGCCCGGCTGCCGGACAGGGGACAGCCAGGGCCCGGCCCCGTGGCCGTGCCCCGCAGCCCCGATCCAGGTGGCTCGAGCCCCCCCGAGCCCCCCGGCCATGCCCCACACCGGCTGCCGATGCTCTCCGCTCCCCTCGCCGTGTCCCGCACCCCCTCCCGCTGCTTCCCGTCCGCCTCGCAATGCCCCGCACCCCCAGATCCAGGGGCTCCGAGCACCCCCACGCTCCTTGCGATGCCTCGCAGCCCCAGTCGGGCGCTCCGAGCTCTCCTGAGCCTCCTCGCTATGCCCCACACTCCCGGCCTAGGTCTTCCTCAGTCCCTTGCGATATCCCGCACCCCCGATCTGGGTGCTGCGAGCACCCCCAACCTCCCCGCGATGCCCCGCACTCTCTCCCGGTGCTTCCTGAAGCCTTTGCAATGCCCCACAGCCCCGATTCGGGTGCTCGGAACACCCCTGAGACCCCTTGCAATGCCCGCACCCGCTCCGGATCCTCCCCAGCCCCCTTGCGATGCCCGCTCCCGGTGCTCCCCGAGCCCTTTGCGATGCCCCGCACCCCCCGATCCGGATGCTCCGGATGCTCCGGGGACCCCCGAGACCCCTTGCAATTCCTCGCACCCCCGATCCGGCTGCTCCCCGCTCCCTCCCCAAACTCCCGCACCCTCTCCCGGTGCTCCCCGAGCCCTTTGCGATGCCCCGCACCCCCCGATGCGGGTGCTCCCCGCAGCCGGTCCCGGTGCCCCCCGCCCGCCGCATCCCCCGGCCCCGGCCGTGCTGCAGCCCCGCTCGGGGCCCCGTTTCTCCCGCACCGCCTCCCGCCGCGGCCTCCACAGCCCCGGCTGCTTCCGCGGGGCCGCCCGGGCCCCGTTTCTCCCGCACCCCGCGGCTGCCCCAAGCACGCCGTTATTTTGGTGCATCGCCGCCGTTTCGGGGCGGTTTCGCCCGGGTTTGGGGGTTCTCCTCCCCTGGCGGGTGCGGGATGGAGGATTTGGAGCCTGGGAGTTGCTAAGCGACGGCTCCCGGGGTGATGGTGCAGTTGCCGTGGCAACCGCGGGCTGGGAGGCTGGAAGGAGGAATTTTGGGGTTCTCCTTGGGGTGGTGTGGGTGTGGATTGGGTGCCCGTGGTTTGGGTGGGGGGCTGCGGCGGGCAGGGAGAGCAGGGCTGGGGGGCTGCTGGCTGGAGCAGCCCTGCTCCTCCGGGAAGAGCTTCTCCTTCGGGAGGAACTCAATCTCTCGGCATCTCGGGTTATTTTTACTCTCCGGTGGGTTTTTGGAGCTGTTCCCAAGAGAGAAGTGATGGTGGGGAAGCGGAGGAGGGGGGCTCGGAAAGGTTCAGCCCCTCCTGGGGTGGTGTTGTGGGTGAGGGGCTGTGACCCCCCCTCTGTGGGGCCAACAGTGCTCCCCGATGAGGTTCTGCCTTATTGAGACCCCCATCTTTGTCCCCGCTGCTGTCCCCCTCTTCCCCTCCTCACAGCAGGCACTGATCCCACAAGGATTTAGCCCTTAATTCCCACGAGGCACCGGACTTCCCGGGCTGGCTCGGCTGGGGGTGGGCTGAGCTCCCCACGAGGGACAAACATCCCAAGTGCCAACTGCAGTTGTCATTCGTGTGCCTTCCCCCTCCATCCCAACGAGCTCGGCTGACTCGGGAGCACGGCTGGGCCTAAAAATAACCACAGCAAAGCTCCCCCAGCACTCACACCCCCCCAGCCCGGAGATCTCCTGCATCTCCTGGTCCTACAGAGCCGAGCTGATCCCTGGGAGGAGCACGGGACTGGGGATGGCAGCAGAGGGGGATGGAAATGGATTTTCAGGGGCTAACGGGGAAGGGGCCCACCTGCCCTGCCGCTGCTCCCGGTTTTCAGTGCCCTTTGGGATGAATTCCCTGCATCCCAAAGGATGGAGGGGGCGTGGAATGCGGCGACAACTACTCAGAGAAGTTTTGCCTCGGGACCAGCCCGGTGTGGAAGCGCTGGCACCCGAAGCCACCTGGATTTGTGCCACCTGCCTTTGCGCCACCTGCCTTTGCCTCCACCTGCCCACGGGGCTGGTGGCTCGGCCCTGCCCCGGGGGTCCAGGTGTGCCCAGGGAGCCTGCGCACGGAGGGAGGTGCTAACATTGGGAAGTCCTTGCCAGGCTGCCGGTTTGGGGAGCTGTGGTCCCACGTGCAGGGCTCGGTTGCCATCGTTACCGGGTATTTTCGCTCACTGCGCTGGTGGTTTATTATAGCAGCTCGGGAGGCTGCTGCCAGGAGGGAGCGACGATGGGGAAGAGATCCGTGGCCTTGGGAAGTTCGGAGAAATCGGGATGAGGGGTTTTTTGTCCTCCTTGCTATCCCAAGGGAGAAGAGATCTGTGGCCTTGGGAAGTTCAGAGAAATCGGGATGAGGGGTTTTTTGTCCTCCTTGCTATCCCAAGGGAGAAGAGATCTGTGGCCTTGGGAAGTTCAGAGAAATCGGGATGAGGGGTTTTTTGTCCTCCTTGCTATCCCAAGGGAGAAGAGATCTGTGGCCTTGGGAAGTTCAGAGAAATCGGGATGAGGGGTTTTTTGTCCTCCTTGCTATCCCAAGGGAGAAGAGATCTGTGGCCTTGGGAATTTCAGAGAAATCGGGGTGTGGGGTGTTTTTTGTCCATTTTGCTATCCCTCAATCCCTTTTCCCCCTGGAAACCACATAAACCCTCGGGTTTGTGCTGTGAAGAGTTAATTCTGGCTGATTTAGGCTCTGGCTTTGAGCAGGGAATGGGTGACACACCTGGGCACACCTGGGTGCTGCTTTGCAGCACCCGCAGCACCAACGTCTCTCTCGGGAGTGTTGGGGTCACAGCTGCTCCTGGGAGATCTCCCAATCCCCGGGGCTGCTGAGCCTCTGGGAGACCTAGGGAGTTTATATATCTGGATATATAAATATCCCCTGGGGAATGGGGTGGGAAAAGGGGGGCAGGTCAGCATCCCCTGCCAGGCAGCAGAGCCTGGCAGTGCCCGAGTGTGCACTCAGTCAGGCAGCTCTGGAAGTTTCTCTTGCAAATGCTGGAGAAGGAGAAAAGGAAGAGGAGGAAGGGAGAGGAGGAAAAAAAAAGCCTGATCTCACATGAACAAGCATGAGCCGGAGAGCCGGGAGGGAGGAGGGCACAATCCAACGCAGGCCATGTGTCTGACGTGGCACAGCAGCCACACTGCCACCAGAACATAAAATTTTAAAGGGGACTGGCGGGGACAGCGAGCTGGGAAGGGCTGGGCAGCTGCTGCAGAGCTTCCCCGGGCTGCCAGGGAGTGTCAGCATCCTCCTGCTTTGTGCCTCTCCGGTACCCCGGGGACACCTCCCCGGCTGGTCCTGGCTGTGTTTGCCGAGCCCTCGATCCCCCCGCAGGTCCCAATTAATGGATTCTGACATGGATTATGAGAGGCCAAACGTAGAAACCATCAAGTGCGTCGTGGTCGGGGACAACGCGGTGGGCAAGACCCGGCTCATCTGTGCCCGTGCCTGCAACGCCACCTTGACCCAGTACCAGCTGCTCGCCACCCACGTGCCCACGGTGTGGGCCATCGACCAGTACCGCGTCTGCCAGGAGGTGAGGGCTGCCAGGGATGCTGGGGGGGCTCATGGACACCCCCGTGGGAATCCTGAGGAGATGGAACTGCGTCCTCCTCCTCGGGGGGTTGTGGTTCATTCCCCACGGTGGGGACAGCCCTGTTGCTGTTGTTGCTGTTGTTGTTGTTGTTGTTGCTGTTGTTGTTGTTGCTGTTGTTGTTGCTGTTGTTGTTGCTGTTGTTGTTGTTGTTGCTGTTGTTGTTGTTGTTGCTGTTGTTGTTGTTGTTGTGAGGCTCGGGGACTGAGGAGCTGGGTGCTTTTCTGTTCCCGCAGGTGCTGGAGCGCTCCCGGGACGTGGTAGACGATGTCAGCGTGTCCTTGCGCCTCTGGGACACCTTTGGTGACCACCACAAGGACAGGCGCTTTGCCTACGGCAGGTGGGCAGAGGCACAGCCTGGCGCTACCCCGGGCAGGGGGGGGAGTCCCCAAACCGGACCCTGACCCCCCTTGTCCCCTCGCAGGTCCGACGTTGTGGTTTTGTGCTTCTCCATCGCCAACCCCAACTCCCTGCACCATGTGAAGACCATGTGGTACCCGGAGATCAAACACTTCTGTCCCCGCGCCCCCGTCATCCTGGTGGGCTGCCAGCTCGACCTGCGCTACGCCGACCTGGAGGCCGTCAACCGGGCACGGCGACCCTTGGCCAGGTGGGACCCTGGCGCCGCGGAGATGTGGCTGCCTGCCCTCCTTATCTCCAGAAATCCCTTCGTTAATTATCTCCCGTCTCTCTTTCAGGCCAATTAAACCTAACGAGATCCTTCCCCCGGAGAAGGGCAGGGAGGTCGCCAAGGAGCTGGGGATCCCTTATTACGAGACGAGCGTGGTGGCCCAGTTCGGCGTCAAGGACGTCTTTGACAATGCCATCCGTGCTGCCCTCATCTCCCGCCGCCACCTGCAGTTCTGGAAGTCCCACCTGCGCAACGTGCAGCGGCCCCTGCTCCAAGCCCCCTTCCTGCCCCCCAAGCCCCCTCCTCCCATCATCATCGTCCCGGACCCCCCTTCCAACAACGAGGAGCGTCCAGCCCACCTCCTGGAGGACCCCCTGTGCGCGGACGTCATCCTGGTGCTGCAAGAGAAGATCAAAATCTACGCACACAAGATCTACCTCTCCACCTCCTCCTCCAAGTTTTACGACCTGTTCCTCATGGACCTGAGCGAGGAGGACCAGCAGAGCACGGCGGGGCACGGCTTCGGGGGGGTGGCCGTCACCGCGGCCGCCGAGCGGATGCTGCACCAGGAGGAGAGGCACCACGGGCGGGATTTCCTCCTGCGGGCCGCCAGCTTCGACATCTGCGAGAGCGCCGAGGAGGGCGGACCCGGCCAGCGCAAACCGTGCCTTAGAGCCTCCACCAGTGACGGCATCCTGCGCGGCAACCGCTACGAGAACGGCGAGCGCGGGCTGCGGCGGGGCCGGAACCTCTCCTCCTGGAGCCGGGCCTTCGCCAGCATCCAGGAGGAGATGGCCGAGGACCCGCTGACCTACAAGTCCAAGCTGATGGTGGTGGTGAAGATGGACGCGTCCATCCAGCCGGGGCCGTTCCGGGCCGTGCTGAAGTACCTGTACACGGGCGAGCTGGACGAGAACGAGCGGGACCTCATGCACATCGCTCACATCGCCGAGCTGCTGGAGGTGTTCGACCTGCGCATGATGGTGGCCAACATCCTCAACAACGAGGCGTTCATGAACCAGGAGATCACCAAAGCCTTCCACGTCCGGAGGACCAACCGGGTGAAGGAATGCCTGGCCAAGGGGACTTTCTCGGGTACGGCTCCAGGAGCGGCAGCCTGGTCCTTTTTTGGGGGGTCGCAGGGTGGGTGGGGGCTCGGAGCTCCTGGCTTTGCAGCTGTGCCTGCCCCGGGGTTTTTGGTCACGCTTTGCCCGTTTGGGGATTTTTATTGCCTTTTTTTTCCCCCAAGTAAGTGAGTGTGAAGCCCTTCCCCAGGGTTTCCTGCTGCCCAGCTGGCCCAGCAGCTCTGTTTATTTACGGAAGAGCTGCAAAAGCGACTTCCTTCTCTCCCAGCCCGGATTTTCACAGGGTCATCCTGATTTATGAAGGGCAAGTGCCCTTAGTAGGATTTCCCCAGCTTTCCAGCGAGCACCACGAGCCACCAGCACATCCCAGGGGGACGTGAATGTCCCAGCCTGCCTTTGGCTGGATTTGTTTCATGGAGATGGATCCTAATATGGTCAGGCTGTCCCTGTCAGGGACAGATGTGTGGTGGCCCTTGCACGCCCCTGGGAAATGCTGAGGAGAGCGAGGCAGGAGATCCTCAGCCTCCTTCCCAGCTCTCCAAGGACTCAAGTTTGGGTGTGACATTTGCTTCCCAGGTTTTACCCTTGCTGGCAAATGTGTTGTGCTTTGGGAAAACCCCTTGGAATAGGAAGAGCACTGCTGAGGCTCTTCCCCAAGCTCCTCTGAGCTGGCAGGGAATGCTGGCTAAAAATGAGAGATATTTCAGGGATAAAGACAGGATATGCCAAGCTCTGTCCCCTTCCCTCTGCTGTCCCCGGGGGTGAGGTGTTCTGTGGCTGAGCCCCGGGTGGCAGGGTCCCAGCAGCACCCCTCTGCTTGTCCCCAGATGTCACCTTCGTGCTGGATGACGGTGCTATCAGTGCCCACAAGCCCCTGCTCATCTCCAGCTGCGACTGGATGGCCGCGATGTTCGGCGGCCCCTTCGTGGAGAGCTCCACCAACGAGGTGAGGAGAGCTCCCCGGGAGGCTGGCACAGCTGGGGACGGCCAGGAGGTGACCATGTGTGCGTGTCTGGCAGGTGGCACTTCCTCACACCAGCAAGAGCTGCATGCGGGCGGTGCTGGAGTACCTGTACACGGGGCAGTTCAGCTCCAGCCCCGACCTGGACGACATGAAGCTCATCATCCTCGCCAACCGCCTCTGCCTGCCGCACCTGGTGGCTCTCACAGGTGAGTGCAGGTGGCTGCAGCACGGCAGGGTGGGGCTGTCACCCCGTCCCAGCCACCCCCTGACCCCGAGTGTCCCCCTGTGCAGAGCAGTACACGGTCACCGGCCTGATGGAGGCGGCGCAGATGATGGTGGACATCGATGGGGACGTGCTGGTGTTCCTGGAGCTGGCTCAGGTAGGGCAGGAGCCTGTGCTGGCAGGGCTGGGGGTGCTCCAGGTGACACACAGAGGGCTCTGGCAGGGCTGGGGGTGCTCCAGGTGACACACAGAGGGCTCTGGCAGGGCTGGGGGTGCTCCAGGTGACACACAGAGGGCTCTGGCAGGGCTGGGGGTGCTCCAGGTGACACACAGAGGGCTCTGGCAGGGCTGGGGGTGCTCCAGGTGACACACAGAGGGCTCTGGCAGGGCTGGGGGTGCTCCAGGTGACACACAGAGGGCTCTGGCAGCTCCAGGAGCTGGACAACCAGATCTGGCCTTGAATGCCCATGGCGAAATGAGGTGAATCTCTGGTGCTGGCCCATTCCTGGTGGCCCTGAGCTGGTGTCCCATCCTTTCCCAGTTCCACTGCGCCTACCAGCTCGCCGACTGGTGCCTGCACCACATCTGCACCAACTACAACAACGTCTGCCGCAAGTTCCCCCGGGACATGAAGGCCATGTCGGGAGGTGAGTGGCAGCCAGGGGGAGGTGACAGCGGGGTCCCGGCGGTCCTGGCACCGCCCTCACCCCCCCGTGTGCCCGCAGAGAACCAGGAGTACTTCGAGAAGCACCGCTGGCCGCCGGTGTGGTACCTGAAGGAGGAGGATCACTACCAGCGGGCGAAGAAGGAGCGGGAGAAGGAAGACTACCTCCACCTCAAACGGCAGCCCAAGAGGCGGTGGCTCTTCTGGAACGCCTCCTCCTCCCCTTCTTCCTCTCCTTCATCGTCGGCAGCCACGGCCTCCTCTTCCTCCTCCTCCTCCTCCTCCTCGGCTGTGGTTTGAAAGCCCCGTCCTTGCCCTGGCTCCAGCGTCCCTGGGAGGAGACGGGGAGGAGAAGGAGGAGGAGGAAGGCTGGGATGCCCTGCCCCAGCGCCAGGCGCCGAGCGCCACAAGCCCCGGAGCAGACGGCGGTGGCCGCCCCTGGGGAGGGGCTCGGGGCCAGCCCCCGGCGCTCCCGGAGCCCCGCTCTCCCCGCGGCAGGACTGGCAGAGCCCGAGCAGCAGGAGAAACTCACGTTTACACCAGGGCTGTGTCGTGGTTTCATTCGGGAACTTTTCTTTGGAAGTCGGTTTCGTTTTTTTGGAACGTCAGCAGCACGAGGATGAAGAAGAAGACGAAGAAGAAAAGGAGGAGATACACATCCTGCTTCCACTTGGATTTGGAAACAGAAGCTCTGGGATGTGGTTTGGGTGTCTGATGGCATCTCACCACCTGGAGCCACCGTGGGGGTCCCGCCACCCCCTTTGACTCACAGCAGGGTCAGGCACAGGGCAGGGGACCCTGGTCCCCAAATGCCCCCAGGCACTGCAGGATTTCCCCTACAAGTGGGGTCTGTCCTAAATCAGGGCACGGAGGGGACTGGAGTCCTCTCCTCCCTGTTCTTAACTCTTCAGTTTTGTTCAGACAGAAACTTCAAGCAAAAAAAACCCCGACCCCATCCCAGTCCCAAACCCACTCCCTCAACCTGCCACACCAGAAACCAACCCCGAGCCCTTGGCTTGGGATTTTAGCCTGCAAGGCTCCACTGTAATAAATGGCATTTTAAAAGCCCGGCGTGGTCCCTGTGTGTGTGGGAGGAGCTGCTGGACAAGGCACATCCTTGTGCCAGGCTTGGGGTGATGCCATCACCCCCCTCCAGCGCTCCTGGGACGGGCAGGGACAGCGAGGCCTTGCAGGACCCAAACCCCTGGTACAACACGAGGTGGCTTTTCCATCGGACTAACTCTGCATGTCCCACCCGTGTCCCTGCAGGGCTTGGCAGGGCTGCCAGGCACCCAAAACCTCCTCACCCTCCCCAGCTGGGATGGGGAAAGCTCCTCGGAGCCCATCCCTGCAGGGGCAGCTGCTGGAGGAGCACCTGGGGAGGCGTCCCCTCCCGCTGCTCCTCTTCCCAGCTGGCCTCGTGGAGCACCTTGGAGCCTCTCATTCCACATGCCCGCCCTCAGCCTCGATGCAGGAGCGAGGTGGCTCCTCACCCTCGCTGTTCTCAGCCCTGGCAGCCCCAGCGAGCAGGTAGGAGCACGGCTCCCTCTCCTTTCCACACGGTCTGGGCGCGCTCACCGCTGCTGCCGAGTGCCCTTGGCCCTCCCCGGGCCGGGAGCCCAGCCCTGGCACTGCAGCCTGCCCGTGCCCGGCTCTGCAGGAGCTCCTGCCCAGCTCTGCACGCTCAGGGGCACAGGGGAATGCCCAGGGCACCGACCCTGCGGGCAGCTCGGCGACAGCTCCTGCTCTCCACCCCGGCCCCAGGCTCTCCAACGATGCCCTCGGCAGTGCAGGGGCTGGGGAGCGGCTCCGGGGGCGTTTTTTGGGGGCAGGGGGGGTTTGAGCAGAGCCCTTTTCTCACGAAGCACTGCATGGATTTGCACCACAGCTACTGCAACACACAGAGCCCTGGCTGGGTGGAGCCGCAGCCCCACCCCTGGCACGAGGGACAGAGGGACAGGTGTCACCCCCCTGCTTTGGCAGGGACGCTGGTGCAGGGTGACTAAAGGCCAGGCTGGCTGCTGAGGGCTTGCCCTGGCAGAGAGGACCCTTGGGGACAGGTGGGGACCGTTCCTGGTGGGACATTGAGGTGGCTGAGCATTAATTCCGTGGGCTGAGTCCTCAGAGCCACACGGAGCACCTGGTGTCCACTGGACCTTGGAGTTCTTGGGGGGGATAAAAAAATCAAACCAGAAGAGAAAATCAGGAGGATTTCTTTTTTTTTTTTTTTTTTTAACAAAAGCCAACTCTTCCTTCATAAACAGAGAACTGTAAAAAACTGGAAAATAGCAAACTGGCTGGGCCAGAGCTCTGTAAAAAACAAAAACCCCACACAACCATGCATAACAAAAAACCAATATTTTTATATAGCTTTTAAGTTAAGATATGTAATGTTTACGATTGCTAAATAAATAAGTATAAAACTACTACTTCTCGATACAGTGTTGGAGGGTGGGGGAGAAGGGGGAGCAGCAGGAAGGGTGCTCAGCACCCTCCCAACACACTGGGCAGGGTCCTGGTGGACTGGGGTGCCAGCTCAAGTAATGCAGTAGTTTTGCCAGCTGTTTTTTCCAGCTGGGTTGTCCCTGAGCTCTGTGTGCGAGGCACAGAGTTTGAGGAGCTGCCCACGGGGCTGGGATGGGCAGTGGGGTCACGCTGGGGACCTCAGTGCATTCACCCCTCCACGCCGCCTGGGGACACGGGGACAGCACAGCCACCCACGGGGACGGGGCTAACTTGGCACCAGCGGGGCCACGAGGGGATTTTCCCCTTCTCCTCAGCTCTGGTGAGACCCCACCTGCAGCTCTGGGGCCTCCAACAGCACAAGGGTGTGGAGGTGTTGGAGCAAATCCAGAGCAGGCCACGGAGATGCTCCGAGGGCTGAAGCCAGGCTGGGAGAGCTGGGATTGTCCAGCCTGGAGAGGAGAAGCCTCTGGGACACTCCAAGCCCCTTCCAGGGCCTTGAGAGGCTCCAGGAGAGCTGGAGAGGGACTCTGGACAAGGGCTTGGTGTGCCGGGACACGGGAATGGCTTCAATCGGAATCAGGGTCACATTGGATTAGATATTAGGAAGAAGATTTCACAATGAGGGTGGGTAAACACTGGCAGAAAGGCTGCCCAGATAAGCTGCCCCATCCTGGCAAACATTCAAGGTCAGGCTGGACGGGGCTGGGAGCAGCCTGGTGGAGTGGAAGATGTCCCTGCTCCTGGCAGGGGGCTGGGCTGGGTGACCCCTGCGCTGTCCCTTTCCCCAGGCAAGCCCAGTGATCATAGTGCAAGTCAATCCTTCCCACTCTCCCCTCCAAGTCCAGTTTCAAACTGGTTCCTAAAAGCAAGCAGAACTACGTAAAACACAGTTTAGTCCACAGAAACTCATCTGAGGCCCCAGCTGAGCTTGCAGAACCACCAAGCACGCAGAACGAAGCTTACTTAGAGATGTCCTAGAAGCAGAAGCCATTTCGTGATGCCAGGAATCCTCTGAGAAACGAGGATGATCCAGTTAAAAAGCCAAAAACCCTTCAAAAGCCCTTCTCTGCACGGATTCCGAAGGTCTCCGGGTAGTACCGGCGCTTCCCCGCGAGCTGGTCCCCGAGGAAGCTTGAAATCGTTTGAAAACTGTTCACACTGACCCAGTGAAATCAAGAAACAAGCCTGGATTTCACCAGGAAGCACCAACATGGAACCTGTAACTCCAGCAGAGAGGCCCCTGAGGCTCGTCCTTCACCGAGGATCAGCTGCTCCTGGCTCAGCTGTGACGCCTTCCAGAGGAGAGGAGCCACAGGAGAACTACCAACAGCTAAAATTCAAGTGTTCAGGCAACTGTTTAGCAGCTGTAGCTCGAAGGAGGGATGTGCAGCACGTGCCCTGCTCCCTTCAGCTCGTTTCATACTGAAAAAGCCCGTTCTGGACCAGCGTGGAGGAGATGTCCTCGGCCACCCCGCCCAGGTGGAGCCGGCCCAGGGTCTCCAGCAGCGTGTTCACGGAGGACTTGGAGCCCTCCCTGCTCTGCCACTTGTAGAGCATCTCGTAGAAGGCGTCGTCCGACGTGGTGGTCACCACGACGTCGTTCTCCTCCAGGTCCAGGCTGCGGCCAAACTTCTTCCAGTGGTCCTTGGGGACCTTCCTGGCGAAGGTGTAAAAGGAGCGGCGCAGCACTGCAGGGGGAAGGGGACAGCTCAGAGCAGGGGCCAGCACGGGCAGCTGGGACAGCAATCCCAGCCCCCAGCACAGCCCTGGGGGTCTCATTTTGGTTTTTTCCTAGAGACCGAGGCCGATTTTCTCGGCTGCGGTAATGTTCAAGCCATAATTTTTCCCACGAACAACCTAAAGAAAGAATTTTGTGTTAGGCAAACGTTAACTACTACACTAGCTGTGGTGATTCGTTTAAATTCTTTCCTTAGGTTGTTCGTGGGAAAAATTATGGCTTTTAAATTACCGCAGCCGAGAAAAAAAGCCTCGGGCTCNAAACGAATCACCACAGCTAGTGTAGTAGTTAACGTTTGCCTAACACAAAATTCTTTCTTTAGGTTGTTCGTGGGAAAAATTATGGCTTGAACATTACCGCAGCCGAGAAAATCGGCCTCGGTCTCTAGGAAAAAAACCAAAATGAGAAATCATTTGAAACTGAAACTCACACAGCCCCTGGACCCCAGCACTTACCTAGAACGGGGTCAGCTGGGACAGCAATCCCAGCCCCCAGCATGGCCCCTGGGCCCCAGCACTTACCTAGAGCGGGGTCATTCCCTGGTGCTGGAACCAGACTCCTCCTGGGGCTTCCACTCTCACTGGGCAGCATCACCTGGAATGACAATGTCACTCCTGGAATGACAGTGTCACTCCTGGAAGGGCAATGTCACTCCTGGAATGACAGTGTCACTCCTGGAATGAAGATGTCCCTCCTGGAATGAAGATGTCCTACAGCACCCACCAAGCCCCAGCAGCAAGGTGTGATTTATGGGGCTTGGAGACCCCCTCCCTCTCTCCCAGGGCTGTCGGGGCAGGAGATCAGCACCCACCCCCAGGACATCCATGTTTGCTGCCTCTGGGATGGCAGCAGGCCCCGGGATGGGGACACAAGAGCTGTTTGCTCGGCGTCACCGTTAAATCCTCCGAGCGCTCTCTCCGCCGCCACGAGCACATTTTGCCATCCCGACCCCACAGAGAGACCCTTCAGCACCTCCCCGAGTGGCCCAGCCCTGGAAGGGCCCCAGGATACTCAGATGAGGACGGGGCAGAGGGTGCCCTCCCCGTACCAGTGTCTCTGAGTGACGCTGCTGGCTCTGCACGTGCGCGTTGGTGGCGTTGTCCTCTGCCCCCACGTTCACCCTCCTGTACCACGGCAGCTTCCGGAACATGGAGCTCTGTGGCAAGGGAGAAACACAAACCCTGCTGGTTTTGGGAAGGCAGGACCCTGCCATGGATCCAAGGGCGTGGATCCCCAGTTTGGAGGAGCTCTGGGTGAGCACAGCCCGCCCCTGTCCTGGGATCTCCACCCTGGATGTGCCAGGGAAGTGTTCTGGATTCTGCCACCAGGAAAGTGTTAATGGCACTGAGGAGGGGGCTGGAAGCAGCCAGGGCACTACCAGAGAGCCTCCTCTGCTTGGCCCAGCTCTACCACAACCCTGCAGGGATGGAACTCATCCCCCTGCTCCTCCAGCCTTCCCAGGAACTGCTGGGTGAGCCTCATCCCCCTGCTCCTCCAGCCTTCCCAGCCGGATGAGCCTCATCCCCCTGCTCCTCCAGCCTTCCCAGGAGCTGCTGGCCAAGTGGGGAGCAGAGGGAATGGGGGACCTCAGCCCAGTCCACAAACAGAGCCATCCCCCTGCCATCCCAGGAACTCACCACCATTTCGTAGGGCCTCCTGCTCGGGGGTCTCCCATCCCCTGGAAGATGGAAACAGCGCTGTGATCCCTCTTCCCCCAGGCAGGGACCCTCTTCCCACCCAGCCCACACCTGGTGGGTGCTCCCGGGGTCCCTGTTCCCACCCAGCCCACACCTGGTGGGTGCTCCTGGGGTCCCTCAGCCCACACCAGTGCAGAGCCCCCGGCCAAGGTGGGTGCCCTGAGGGTCCCCTGCACCCACCTGGGGAGCTGCAGCAGAGTTTCCAGAAGCACAACACGATCCCAGCCACGACCAGAAACGCAACCACCCCGATGATGGCCCTGAGGTCTGCAGCAGATACAACAGGGGTGTGGGCAGCTGCTCCCGGCCTCCCCCTCAGCAGCAGCTCCCACCCCCAGCCCTCAGCCCTCCCCCACTCACAGGGGGGCACGGTGTCCGTGGCAGGGCCACACTGCAGGTCGCTGTCAGCTCTGCAGGGCTTCAGCATCACCTGACCCTCGGGACACCTGGGGAAGGGCAGACGGGGCGGGCTCAGCGCAGCGGCCGCGGCGCGGCTCCCGCGGGCGGCACCGCGGCTCCCCACCCACCTGGGCCGGCACTTCTGGCACATCTCGCAGGGGTGGTCCGGGGGGCAGAAGGTGCCGTTCCTGCAGGCACACACCGTGTTCCTGACGGGCTGGCAGGGACTCAGCTCCACCTGGTCTGTGGGACACAGGGGACACGGCTCCGTCGCGGCTCCGAGCCCGGCCGAGCCGCGGGCCCGGGCAGGACCAAATCCCTCCCCGAGCTCCAGCTGTTCCTGCCCCACAGCTGCCCGTACCAAGGGAAAAGCAGTGCCCGGATCAAACTCCAGCAGCAGCTCCCAGTGCTGCTGGGAGCCTCGTCCTCCTGCTCCGTGCGGAGGTCTCGTGTCCAAGCTTTGCACAAGGGATGTGGCCTTTAACAGACGAGGGCCTGGCACGTGCTGCTGCACAGATTCCAGCCCCAGCCACTCTCTGGGGACACTGCAGGTGACACTGTGCTCTAAGAGAGCTCAGCTGGACCCAGCCTGAGCCATCAGCCCTGCTCCCCCCCAGCTCGTACCTTCCCTGCACTTCAAGCAGTCCCGGCACCACTGGAAGGCGTTGGGATATTCCATGTATTCCCCGTATCCGCAGGGCTCACACCTGCCAGAGCCGTTCTGTTCTTTGCACTCCTCTGCAATGTAGGTGCCTGAAGAGAAAGGGGAACTCTGAACACACAGGGAAGGGGCTGGAGCACCAGGAGAGGGTGAGGGAGCTGGGAAAGGGGCTCAGCCTGGAGAAAAGGAGGCTCAGGGGGGACCTTGTGGCTCTGCACATCTCCCTGACAGGAGGGGACAGCCAGGATTTGGGATCTTATCCCAGGGAACAGGGGCAGGAGGAGAGGGAAAGGCCTCAGGCTGGGCCAGGGGAGGCTCAGGTTGGACATCAGCAGGAATTTCCCCATGGAAAGGGAGCTCAGGCCTTGGGACTGTCCAGGGAGGTTTGGAGTGCCCATCCCTGGAGGTGTCCAAGGAAGGGCTGGAGGTGGCACTCAGTGACAAGGTGGGGATCGGGCACAGGTTGGATGTGATGGCCTTAGAGGGCTTTTCCAACCTGCAGGATGCTGTGCTTCCCCCACCAGCGAAGCTCAGAGGCAAATGAGGAGCCACCAAAAGGAAAATATTCCCATAATGAGTGCTTAGATCCATGAGAGTGGAGCAGGGCAAAGGTGGGAGCTGTGCTGCCCCTCAGGAGAGGCGAGGACACGGAACAGGAGCACAGAGAGGCTGCAGGGGTGGCATCAGTGCTGAGACCATCTCACCTGCAGGGCACTTCTGGCAATAGAGACCGTCCCCTTTCATGTAGTGACCATCTTTCCCTCCCCAGCCTGGATCCAAGGGATCCGAGCTGTCCCTCCTGCTCAGGGTGACAGCGCCGGTTCCCAAAGCGGCCGTCTGTTAAAAAATACAGAAAAACTCGGGTTAAAAACCACCCCAATCCACGGGGCAAGGGCAGAAAGGGAAGGGCAAGAGCTGCAGTGCCCAGTGAGGCAGGAGAGGAGCTTTGGGATGGCTCAGAGCCGCCCCAACCAAAGGCACTTCCCACAAACCAGGGCTGGTTTTTCCTCCTCCTCCTCAGCTCTGGAGGTTTGCAGGAGAATTCCGGCTGCCAGGTTATCAGCAGGGCAATGAGTGGCTAACGAGCCTTTTCCTTCCCCAAATTCTGAGCGCACCAACAGCCCCGAAGGAAGGGAAAGGTCGGGAGGAGGAACCCGGCCCCAAGGCTGGCAGGCGGCTCCGGTGCCCACCAGAAAGCCCTGTGTTGTGGCTCTGGGCTCCCAGGGGACAGCATGGCCTCGTGTTATCCCTGTTCTCCCGCTGCCGATCAGGAAGAAAAGTCACATTTCCGCCAGCTCTCCACGCCCTTTTTGTGCTGCCTCAGCTCCTTCCGCCCCGGCCGGGTCACTGCAGGGGGACAACGCTCAGCAGGGACGGCCACTTGTCCCCTTAGGCTTTGGGGCACCTCAGTGTCCCCAACGGGGATCACGCCACTGGCCTCTGAGCCAGCACAGAGCTGCTCCATGGATATCCATGGGTGTAAAGCTGGATATCCATGAGTGTAAAGCTGGATACCCACGGGTGTAAAGCTGGATATCCATGGGAGTAAAGCTGGATATCCACGGGTGTAAAGCTGGATACCCATGGATATAAAGCTGGATACCCATGGATATAAAGCTGGATACCCATGGGTGTAAAGCTGGATATCCACGGGTGTAAAGCTGGATACCCATGGATATAAAGCTGGATACCCATGGATATAAAGCTGGATACCCATGGGTGTAAAGCTGGATATCCACAGGTGTAAAGCTGGATACCCACGGGTGTAAAGCTGGATACCCATGGATATAAAGCTGGATATCCATGGATATAAAGCTGGATACCCATGGATATAAAGCTGGATATCCATGGATATAAAGCTGGATACCCACGGATATAAAGCTGGCTATCTATGGGCGTAAAGCTGGATACCCATGGGTGTAAAGCTGCCCCTACCTCCACCAGGGTGGCAGGGAGTGACATGTCACATCATCCAGGAGCAGCAGGAGACACTTCTCCCCTCCCCAACCCCCAAGGAGGGTGAAATCTGCCTTTTAAAGCAAATATTTCTGCCGTGAGTCAGAAGCTGCCTGGAACGGCTGGAACAATAGAGACGCCGTCCTGTCCCCTGCCCAGAGCACCGGTCCCGCCTCCCCCCCTCTGATTCCCTTGGCAGGACAAGGCAAAACTGGCTGCAGCAGGTCGGGGATGGTCACAGGGCTGCCGAGGGTGACACAGAGCCACAGAGCCACCAGTGACATTGGTAAAACACTTAACGTTTTCGTTTTCCTATTTTCCAGACTCTGTAGTGCACTGGTATATAACTCTGCACTCCACATAAAGTGTTAGCAAGCTCTCCTCACAGGGTGCTCAGACATCCTCACGGTTCAGACCAAACAATCCTTTTCCAGCCTGAGAACACAAGGACACCGTTGCAGCTCCGGGCCCAAAAAAATATAAACAACAGCGAATTGAGGAGAGCAACCTGGGAGGATGGGATTTCATAACCTGAAGCTGTAACTGGACAATTAACCCCAGTATGTAAACGGACCAAAATTTATAAAAGTGTAAAAACTCGTGACCCGTTTCTGGGTCTTGTACTGCCCAAGGTGTATCCTGTGAAGGCCTTTTAATAAAAACCTCCTTTAATCCTTTAACTCTGTCCAGCCTCTGTTCCAGGCCAGCCTCTTCAGGCATCACCCCTGCCAGGCCATGGCAAGGACAAAGCAGAGCCCCCGAGCCCAGGAATGGGGCCAGCTCCAGACCCTGACTTGGAGGGATCAAACCCATGTCCCTCCAACGCCTTCTGCCTCTGCATCTCCCAGGATCTGCCTCTGCTCCTCTCTTCTCCAGCCAGGAACGTCTGCAAGTTTGTAAAGTGCTTTTTAATCCACCTGAGGAGCTCCAGCCGCAACGGCTTCACCCAGTCCGGTCTGGGAGCGGAGGGACAGTATGTCCCACTTCCACGGGGGAAAAGAAACCCACCTTTCTTCCCCACCTGAACTCTGCCACGCCGTGAGGGTGACCACAGAGACACCACAGCGTTTTCTGCAGTTTGGGAAGGCCCCTCAGCCACGGGATTTCATTGCTTTACGGGGGAGCAGCAACAAGCGCGCGATAAGGTTATCAGCCCACAGCACCCTGCTGCCAGCCCGGACCAAACTATCAGTTGGAGAATCCAGGAGTTTTCACCCACAGTAAACAACCCGAGGAAGCCTGGAGGCAGAGGAATTAGAGGCACAGGAATCCCTCATCGGCTAAAAAGCCTCTTCCTCCTTCTTGGCGGATCAAGTCGGGAGAAAAAGCTCGGGAAGGCAACAAGCTTTGAACTTTCCCTGCTTCCATCCCCGATTTGTTTTCCTCCTGAGGTGATCCCAAAAGGAGTTGGATCCAGAAGGAGAGACCCCCTCGCTGAACTCCTGACATGCAAGAGGATGAAACACATCCCAGAGCTGCCGAGAGCAGCCAGAGAACCGCGATAAAAGCTGTGCTGGGCAGACACCTGATGTCATCCGCCCAAGGACACCGGGCTGACGAAGGCAGGGACTTTCCCCTGGAACTCCTGCACGTGGAATTTGAGCTCCAGCAAACTCACAGATCCAGGCCATTCATCCTCAAAACCTGTGGCCCGTGTCCAGGCCATGAGGCAAGAGAGAGAGGACACACGACGCAATATCGTACGACCACGCCGTGTGAATCACCACCCTGAGCAGCTCCCCATCCCTTCTGTTAAAAACAGGGGTCAAAAAGTCAATAAACCTGAGGCTGTTATGAGCGTGCCCTTAGGTGATGGGTTCAGTAAGGCTTAACTGTATCAGGCCAGTCTGAATAAACTCTGTTAAACAATGTAGGGAATGAATTGGATGAGAAGCTCTCATTAAAAACCTGTTCTGGGCAGTGCTGATGTAATTCCAGCTCGGGAGCAGCACCCCTGGACTCCTTCACGGCCGTGGAGTTCCAGGCCAGCCCTGGGATAAAAGTCAGGGCAGGATCTCTGGGATAAAAGTCAGGGCAGGATCCTCCTGACTTCCTACAGAGTTCAGGTATTTCCCAACTCGCCAACATCCAATCCACGGGGAAATGCGATATGCCCGGGTGGAATTTTCTCTCCTAAATCCCTGTGCTGAGGGTTTGGCCATCATTTGGGCGAGTCGCATTCCTGCTCCGGGAGCCCCGAGCCGCCTGCATCGCATCCCGATGTGTTAAAACATCCCCGAGGAGCGCCGGCGCTACCGCCAGATGCCAGCACGGAATGGCAAAAACGGCTTGGGAGCGAAGGGAGTGGAAATCCCCTTCCCTGGGCTCCGGCAAGGAGCCCCAGGTCCGGCCTGCGGCCTTTCATCACCGTGCCCGCCGGGCCATGTGCTCGGACCCGGGGGGCTGAGATGGCTTTTCCCATCTCTCCGCATTCCCCTTCCAGCCTGTGGCTTCCCCGCACCCCCGGCTTGTCCCACGTCCTCTCGGTACCCCGAACCCCGCCGAGCCGTGCCCAGGTGAGCCCTTCTGGTCCCCACCTGCTCCTGTGAACCCTCCTGGTCCCCTCCTGCCCATCCCAACCCTCCCGGTCCCCCCCTGCCCATCCGAACCCCCCCGGTCCCATCGCCTCCACCCCCCATCCCCCAGGCCAGGTGAGCCCCACCGCCCCTNCCCCCCCACGGCCCGCGGAGCAGGTGAGCCCCTCCATGCCTCAGTTTCCCCTCGGCTCACACGAGCCCTTCTCGCCCACAATGGCCGGTAAAGGCATCCCCCAGGTAACCCCGCCCCGCTCACCTGCATCCAGGGGCACCCCCCATTCACACCCCCCCGCCGCTCGGCTCAACCCTCACCAGGGCAGCCCCCAAACACCCCGACGCCCCCTCCCCAGCTTTTTTTCCCTCCCCCCAGCCCCTCGCCGCACCCCGTCCCACGCCGCCGCTCCGAGACCCTCGACAGCGCGGCAAGTCTGGGCATGTCGCGACAACACCGCGCAGCCCCGACAGAGGTCCGGACCCCCCTGGCCGCGCTCCCGGGGGGTCCCCACGGCCCCAGCAGCCCCGTCCCCACTGACCGTGAGCAGCAGCAGCACAGGGAGGAAGCGCCGTCGGGGCCGGCGCATGGCGAGCGGAGCGCGGAGCGCGGCACGGCGGGCGCGGAGCGGGCACGGAGCGGGCACGGAGCGGGCACAGCACGGGCCAGGTCCTGACACGGCTCAGGGACAGCCGCTTCTCCCCACGGCGTGGCGGAGAATGCATGAAAAAGGCGGGGGCCGGGGATTTTATAGCGGGGCGGGACAGGGAGGAAGAG
Organism: Nicator chloris; assembly: GCA_013400495.1. Classification (NCBI taxonomy): domain Eukaryota; kingdom Metazoa; phylum Chordata; class Aves; order Passeriformes; family Pycnonotidae; genus Nicator; species Nicator chloris. The sequence continues at coordinate 283,910 of WAAE01005778.1, forward strand.
GAGGACAAGGGGGCTGTCCCAACCTCGGTCCCCTCGCTGCGAACTCCGCGCCTTCGCTCACGAGCGAAAACCTCAGAGGTTCTCGTGTGCGGTTTGGTTTGCCCGAGAAGCTGAATTGGCTTTCACAGTTCCCCCTTCCTTTTAGTTTTTAGCCACTCTTATTTTTTCGTTATTTTCGCTCACCCCTCGAGTGACCACATGGGTTTCGAAACAGCCGAATGGCACAGGAGCGTTCGGGAATGATTTCTCAGGGTGTTGCTTCTCCATCTTGCATTCTTTTCCTATCACTCATCGGACTGGAGCGACCAAAGTCGCGGGTTTTTTGTTTTCCGGGAGAAGGGGGCCAAGTGGATAATCCCTGGTGAGAAATCCCGGGATTCCGGTGGGGTTCACGGTGCAAAGGCTCAGCACGGCAGCCTTACAAAACAGTCGCCATCTCACCCCTGAGCTGGGAAGTGGGGAAATTCCGTCTCGTTCATAGCTTTTTTTTTTCCTTTTTTATTTTTCTCTTTTTTTCTTTTGTGGACTAGAGCTCGAGATGAAGGGGGAAAAAACCGTAAAAAGTTAAATCTTGGGACTTTCTGCTGTTACACAAACGGCTCTGCTGCTGCACGTTATGAGGGGATCGTGTGACAAAATATAATTCCAAGAAAAATCTGATTTTACTGAGATGACGGAGGTGTGGTGGGAGTGTTGGAATGGAGCTGTAGGGGGCTTGTAGAAAGGACAGGGATGGGAGACTTCAGAGCCCCTTCCAGTACCTTAAGGGGCTCCAAGAGAGCTTCTCCAGGACTCTTCCAACCCAAACCGTTCCAGGATGGGGATTCTGAGAGAAAGCCGAGGCAGAGAAAATCTTGTTAATGTTTTCCTAGTCCTGAACTCCGAACTAATCCTTCTGTTCCTGGCACCTCCCCGGTGACTCACCGGAGGCAGTGCAGGCTGTTTGGTGCTTTCCTCAGCTGTGCCCGAGGCAGGGAAATGTGCAGGTGATGGCTTGAAATACGCAGCCATCGTAAGGCAAGAAAATGCTGCTCGCCAGGGAAATTGCAGCTCGCCAGGGCAGGGCTCAGAGCATGGACAATGCCAAGGGGCTGGGAGGCGGGCAGGAAGGCTGCTTGGATCCCAGTGGGTGAGTTTGATCCCGGCTAATCCGCGCCGGATTTGGATATTTGGGAAGCACCTTCTCTTTGGTGGCTGCGCTCGTGGCAGGACAAGCAGCAAAAAACTGCAGCTCGCCAGGGCAGGGCTCAGAGCATGGACAATGCCAAGGGGAGGAGGGCAGGAAGGCTCCCTGGATCCAGCTGGATGAGTTTGATCCCGGGTAATCCGCTCTGGATGTGGATATTTGGGAAGCACCTTCTCTTTGGTGGCTGCGCTCGTGGCAGGACAAGCCATGGCCACCTGGTTGTCTCCTCGCACGGGGAATTGTTCAGCCTGGCTGTGCCACAATTAATGAAGTTGAAGTGTGATTTCAAGGAGAAGAAGCTCGTTTCCTGGGTGGGTACTTCAATTACAAGCCCCCAAAAATATGCAGGGCCTTTTGTTTAACCAAAACCATGTGTTCTGTGCACTGGACACCACTGACTGCAGCTGAAGTCATTGGAGTCCTCAGAGAATGATTCATTTTTTGGTTGGAGCAGAACTAGAACAAGGTTTAGGTCTAGGACTACAGCTAAATGCTAACCCATGTGCAAATGAGATGGGGAAGGTTTCATCCTCTCTGTTCATCCTCGCTGAAAAATCAACCTGATGCTCCTTAGGGAGCTGCTGTGCCTGAATTCAGCCAGGAAAGATTGGGATGTGTGGCAAGGAGGCACATGGAAGTGGAACATCCCAGTTTGCCCTGATGCCTTAAGTTTTTATTTCCATGTTTTTCAGGTTCTGTGCTGCCCAGGGTGCAGCTCTGAGCTCACACTCAGGGTCACTCAGCTCTCTGCACACAGCAGGGACACCAAACAAATCCTTCTCCTGCTGCACACCAAGGACAAGGGGGACAAGTGTTCAGCCCAAAAGCACAAACAAGGGTGGGCTGAAGGGAGAAAACAAGAAGGGTGGGACTGCATCACCTGGAGCTGGAATTGGACAATTCAACCCCAATGTGCAAATGGACCAAAACTTGGAAAAGTGTGAGACCTCGTGACAAGTCATGTATTTTGTGACCATTTTGTGCCCATTTGGTGTCCATTTTGTGTCCATTTTGTGCCCATTTTGTGTCCATTTTGGGTCCACCTTGGGTGCAGCCCTGGCCAGGCTCTTGTCCTGCCCAAGGTGTGCCCTAAAGGCCTTTCAATAAATATCTGCTTTATTCTCTGGCTCTGTCCAGTCTCTGTTCCAGCTCAGCCTTCCCAAGACACCAGCCCCACGGTTCCACAGCCATCCCAGCAGTTGGAGGCCACCCCTCAGCACCCAGACCCCGGGATCCCCCTCTCCTCCCACCACACACTCCTTGGGAAGCCGCGGGGTTTTCTCTTTCCCTCTCAGCCTCCCCATGTATAAAACTGCCCCGAGTGATCTGCGCTGGCAAACCACGGGGAGGATATTTGTACAAAGGCAGCTCAGTGTCCTGCCCGAGGGGGTTGGAGCTGCGCAGAGAGGTCAGGGTGGTCACCCTCTCCCAGTCCCCAGCCATCCCAAGGTTGGGACGCTGGGCAGACACATCGTTTCCTCTCCCAGCAAGAATTTCCATCCTCGGAAAAAGCGCCGTGGTTTTCGTTTTGAGGTGGATTTTCGGGCAGGCTCTGGCCACGAGTGAGAGGGGGGTGTGTGTTTTATCTCCTGGGGCCAGACATCCAGCCCTTGTCACCCCCAGCCTGTTTATGCCACAGCTCCCTCTCCCCCAGGAACCCCCTGGGGCAGGGAGGCTGCGCCCCAGCACAACACTGAGGGGAAATTGGGCACTTTGAGAAGAGGGGACCCTCCGGTTTTGGGGTCTGAAATCCTCCCCTGGCTCGCTCAGTTCTGCTGCAAGTGGAGAATAAAACGAGTGTGAGGTTTGGAGCAGGAGCTTGGCTGTACTCCTGCTCTCTGGCTGTGGAGGGAAGAGAGTCTGGAGCCTGAAATTCTCAGAGGGAAGAGTCTGGTCCCAAAAATTTGCGGGGGGAAGAGAGTCTGGACCTCGAAATTCCCGGAGGGAAGAGTCTGGACCCTGAAATTCCCGGAGGGAAGAGTCTGGACCCTGAAATTCCCGGAGGGAAGAGTCTGGACCCTGAAATTCCCGGAGGGAAGAGTCTGGACCCTGAAATTCCCGGAGGGAAGAGTCTGGACCCTGAAATTCCCGGAGGGAAGAGTCTGGACCCTGAAATTCCCGGAGGGAAGAGTCTGGACCCTGAAATTCCCGGAGGGAAGAGTCTGGACCCTGAAATTCCCGGAGGGAAGAGTCTGGACCCTGAAATTCCCGGAGGGAAGAGTCTGGACCCTGAAATTCCCGGAGGGAAGAGTCTGGACCCTGAAATTCCCGGAGGGAAGAGTCTGGACCCTGAAATTCCCGGAGGGAAGAGTCTGGACCCTGAAATTCCCGGAGGGAAGAGTCTGGACCCTGAAATTCCCGGAGGGAAGAGTCTGGACCCTGAAATTCCCGGAGGGAAGAGTCTGGACCCTGAAATTCCCGGAGGGAAGAGTCTGGACCCTGAAATTCCCGGAGGGAAGAGTCTGGACCCTGAAATTCCCGGAGGGAAGAGTCTGGACCCTGAAATTCCCGGAGGGAAGAGTCTGGAGCCCGAAATTCCCAGAGGGAACGGAGCATCCACCGGGTGACCGGGAGAGCTGAGCCTGATCAGCCCCAGTCCCTGGGTTACCTCAGCCAGGCTCCTCCTCTGGCACACGCTGCCACTTCAGAGCCTCAGAACTTTCCTGCCCCGTCTGACTCGGCGTCTGTTTGTCCAACATCCAGCTCTGCCTGGGGCCGGGGCTGTGGGAGGCTCTAATCTGTGACCCTCAGCACAGCCCGGGGAGCTGCTGGGCTACGTGACCATCCCTGCTTTATTTTGGAACATCCCCATCCAGTTTTACCTTCAGTTCTGTGCTGCCTCCCTCCCCCCCCCCCCCNCAGAGCCTCCCTCCCTCCCTCCCTCCCTCCCTCCCGTTGTGGTGCCTGGGTCGGTTCTGAGGCCGAGCGATAATTTTGACCTTCCCCCCCTTCCTCCTGACAAACGAATTATTTGGCTCATAAATGCCGAGTTCCTCTTTGAAACAGTAGTAAAAAAAAATAAAAAAAAAAGCTCTGGCAAGCTGTGAGCTTCACCAGAACAGAGCTCAGTGCCCCACTGCACCTTCCTTGGGCAAGCCTGGGCAAAGCACCCTGGCCCTCCGTGCCTCAGTTTCCCCCCTGCGGTGAGAGGTGCTCAGATTTCTGCCCTCACTCCCTTCACCTGATTTATTTTGGGGGTTTGTGGGTGCTCAGGGCAAGCAGGTGGATCCTTTTTTTCATCCTTTCTCCCTTGCGCTTTCCCGAGGCGGCTTCCCCTCCTCCGAGCAGGCAGCCTGTGGGCAGGGGAAAGGTTAAATAAACCTTTCTCCTTCCCCTGCCAGCCCAGAGCCCTAAAAACGAGGGGAAATTAACAGTAAATGCAGAGGCTGAACTCAGATCTCTCCTCTCCCTTTCTCTCCCTTCCCTCCCCTCAAACCAGGACTTAAAGGAGCTCAAAAGGAGAGAGTTTTGCAAAACTCCCTATCCAAACTCCACATCCAAACTCCTCGTCCACCTGCCAGCTTGGAATCTGGAGCAGGAACTGGAGCAGAAACCTCTGGCTCAGCAGGTGGAAATGATGGATAAAATCCAGCTTTTTTCTTCACCTTGGGGAATCCCAGCCCAGGCTAAACCTCCGTGGGGTGGGAGTCCATGAGGGGACAGAGCTGCTGCTCTTCCCTCTGCAAGCACAGCTACAAAAGCAAATTAAAAATTGGTTTTGGGCGTTAAACACTGAGGACGCCTCGAATCTTTCATCCCAAATTCCTCAGAGCACGTGGATTGGCATTGTCCAGCCAATCTATATTTTAATTTATATCTTGTCAGTTATATCACGGTTTGTTTTTTGCTTTCCACAGCTGAATTTCCGGGAGAGATTGTGTGGGATGGAGCCCAGATTTATTTCATTTTGCTCACAGGAGCTGGTTTGGGTCTGTGCTGAATCTGGGGTTGTTTACAGCGAGATGTTTTCGGTGTTTCTGAGCGGGGCTACAAAACCTCCAGGCTTTTCCTGCTTCCTGGACAGGAAACAAGAGTTTGGGAGGGGACACAGCTGGGACAGCTGAGCCCAGGGATATTCCTGACCACAGGAATGCCCAGCAGTGTAAACCTGGGGAAGGATCATGGAATCCTGGAATGGTTTGGGTGGGAAGGGCTCATCCAGTGCCACCCCCTGCCATGGGCAGGGACATCTCCCACTGTCCCAGACTGCTCCAGCCTGGCCTTGGGCACTTCCAGGGATCCTGGGGCAGCCACAGCTCCTCTGGGAATTCCATCCCCACCCTCACAATTCCCTCCCAGTATCCCATCTAACCCTGTCCTCTGGCAGTGGGAAGCCATTCCTGCTTTGTCCTGTCACTCCAGGCCTTGGAAATTGTCTCTCTCCCTCTTTCCTCCCTCCAGGCACTGGAAGGCCACAGTGAGGCCACCCCAAATCTTCTCCAGGCTCAACAATCCCAACTGTCCCAGTCTTTCCTCGTAGGAGAGGGGCTGCATCCCTCTAATTCCCCCCTGGAATCACTCCAGCAGCTCCACATCCTTCCCGTGCTGTGTCCCGGGGCTGGGGCAGCTCCACAGGTGGGGTCTCACCTGAGCGGGGCAGAGGGGAACCAGAAACATTTGGAGTGATGGGATTTATCTTCCTAAATAAATGTCCTTGATCCCTGCTTCCCTGGGAGGGGCAGAAGGGAATCTGAAACATCTGGAATGATGGGATTGATCTTCCTAAATAAATGTGATGGATCCCTGCTTCCTTGGGAGGGGCAGAGGGATTTATTTGGAAGGATGGGATTTATCGTCCCAAAAATGTCTGCTGGATCCCTGCTTCCCTGGGAGGGGCAGAGGGGAATCAGAACATTTGGAATGATGGGATTTATCTTCCTAAATAAATGTCCTGGATCCCTGCTTCCTTGGGAGGGGCAGAGGGATTTATTTGGAAGGATGGGATTTATCTTCCCAAATAAATGTGATGGATCCCTGCTTCCCTGGGAGGGGCAGAGGGATTTATTTGGAAGGATGGGATTTATCTTCCCAAAAATGTCTGCTGGATCCCTGCTTCCCTGGGAGGGGCAGAGGGGAACCAGAAACATTTGGAAGGATGGGATTTATGTTCCCAAAAGTGTCTGCTGCTTCCCTGGGAAGGGCAGAACATGGAAAGCAGGGCAGGAATTCCTTGGTTTGCATTCCTCACCTCTCTGGGTGCCCCCACCTCTCCGGCTTTGGGTCCCCCTCCTCTGCCCATCCCGCTGCGGGGGAGCAGCTGTTGGGGCTGAGCTTCCAGCTGGGATCCATCCTCCCTCCCGGGAGTTTCTCCCCCGGAGCAGGCGGGGATCAGATCATCCTTTGGCCCTTTCCATCCCCAGCATGTGATCCCCGCTCCGGGTCAAGGCCAAATCTCAGGTTGGCAAACACAGCCCCGTGAGTCTCCTTTGAACAAAGCCTCGTGATCCGACGCTGCCGTTTCCTTCCTGGATCAGCGTTTTTTTTTCCTGATTCCACCCCAAAATGTGCCCTCCTTAAAGCCAGGCTGGATTTTAGCAGGAGCAACCCCAGCTCCTCCAAGCGGGAACGGTTTTCCAGGCACAAAGTGATGTTATTTCGGGGCTAGAACTGGAGGGATTAATGAGAAATTTCGGCTTGGAAGGAGCTAAAAATAAACGCTGCCCGTGCTGAGTCATTCCCTGATTTCCATGGATTGGTTTCAAGGCAGCTCTGGGACCTGCTGCCTTCCCTGCAGCATCTGGGCTGGCCAGGAGGAGCAGAGCCAAGGTGGTGTCACCGAATTCCGGGGAATTTGGACCAATTTCATTCCATCCCGATCTCAATTCCCCTTTCCTCCCTGAGAGGCTTTGACTCAGGCTCCAAATGTGAAAAGGAACACGGATGAATACATGTGAGGTACATGACACCCTACAGCAACCAAGTTCTCTCAATTCTTACAGGTTTTTTTCAGCTATTTTTATTAATATATGCCTTCCTAAATTTTCCTTCTGTTATTTTATGGTCCTTGTAATGCTGTGGGTGTTAAGACAAAATGAAAACCACAAATGGGGAAAACATGATTATAGGGAATAAATGAGTAACAGAAACTATAAAATGGGGTTTTTTTGTACCAAAACCATAAAATAACCTATAAGCTACGCCAAAAAAAAAAAAAAAAATCTGAATCTCTGTGCGAGGTTTCTGTTAAGTTCTGCAACGCTGCTAAAAAAGTGCAAAAAGCATTTGGGGGTAAATTCCAAGTAAATACATCCAGTTAAATTCCTGTAAAATCTATTGCTCTTAAGTCAGGATGGCATCATCACCACTGCTGACACTGTGGAGGGGGTGAACACCTGCCCACCACGGAGGGGAAACGAAGATTTCTGTGAAACCTTTTCATTTTCATCAGCCTGCAAGGCTTTGCAGAACACGACCGACTACATTCAGCAGGTTCTGGCTCCACCCGTGGCTGCCAGAGCCTGGAAAATCCCTTTCCCCGTGGCAGCCGCTCCTCCCGGCGCCCTCGGGGCTGGACGGCTTTTCCCTGATTTCCAGGGGACCCTCTTTGCCTGCCCTTTTCCCAGGAGCAGGGAGTCGTGCTCGGGAAAATCCCCGGGTTTGGGGCTGGGGGATGCAGGGACGGGGAAGGGAAGCTTGGGCTGCTCCCGGACCCTCTGGAAGTGTCCCAGGCCAGGTCGGATGGGATTTGGAGCATCCTGGCATAGTGGGAAGGGTCCCTGCCCATGGCAGGGGCGGGCTGGGATTTCAGGTCTTTCCCAGCCTTGGAAAGAGCACGGAATTCCCATGGAATTGCAGGATTCCATGACACAGGGGACAAGGATCAGGAGGGCACAGGGACAAAGATGAGAAGTCCCAGAGTGGGACCCACAGAGGGGTCTGACCCCAGCCAAAAGGGTCCCAAATATTTATATAAATAAAATATATAATAACGACAATAATATATATTTAAAAGGTGTCCTGTATCTATTTTTATTTTCATTTTTTAATATTTATTTTAATTATTTTTATTTTTTCAATATATAAATGATACACATTATATATCTATAGGGACTACACATATATATATTTATATATAAAAAAGCTCTCTCTAGTATGAAAGATAGCATTATAAAATATATAATGTTGCTTCAAATTCTGTATAAATCGTGCATTAAACAAAAATATATAATATATATCGTGATATATATAATATAGACAATAAGATATTATTGTACAATATATAAGAACATATTGAATTAGATCCATTATATATTAAATAATGATAATATAGTATTATATGATCATCTAATATAATATGATATAATGATATAATGATATATTATCATATCATACCATATCTATAATAGAGCATTGTATTATATAAGTATATTATATCCATAATATAGTATTATAGAATATACTTGTATCTATATTATTACATACTAATTAATACGTAGTTATTATATTATACATTGATTAGCGAAATTTTATTATTCTATAGTTTATGTTATATATACGCGATGTTATCTATTATAATAGATTTATTATTATTTTATATTATTATTATTATTATTCTATATGTTATGTTATAATAATTAATAATATGCAGCATATATTCTCTATATGATACAGATGACAAATATATAAAAAATATATAATCATTATATAGAGTCCCAAATAGTCCCAAACCCCGCCCTCTCACCACCCACGCTGACATAACTTATGACATCACACCTGACGTCACAATGACGTCACCACCAGGCTGCTCCGGGGCTCTTGGGGCGGGGCCTTTGAGCCCCTCTGGGCGGTACCACCGCGAGGGCCGAGGGGGGGACGGCGCTGCCCACCCCAAGTGACGCGGGGGGGGGCGTGGGGGTGGCCCCGCGCATGCGCCCTGCGCGTCTCCCCCTCAGGCGGGCGGGCGGCCGGGCCGGGCGGAGGCCGCGGCCGAGCCGGGGGCTGGCGTAGATGTGCAGCCCGGGGGAGGCCCCCCCTGGGCCGGCCCCGGCCGGGGACCTGCCCCCGGAGTGGGAAACGGATGACGAGCGCATGGCCTTCCTGTTCTCGGCCTTCAAGCAGAGCCGCGAGGTGAACAGCACCGAGTGGGACAGCAAGATGGCCTTCTGGGTCGGGCTGGTGCTGGCCCGCGGCCGGCGGAGGGGCGCGGTGAGGACGTGCCTGAGGGAGCTGCAGAACGGCTTCGAGCGGCGGGGCAGCGTCCCCTTGGGACTGGGCACCGTCCTCAGGGAGCTGCTGAGGTAAGGGAGGTCGCGGACGGCCTTGGAGGGAGTGTGGGGGGGTGTCAGGGGATGCGGCTGGCCATGGATCCGTGCTGTGCCAGCCTGCAGGGTGAATTCTGCACTGTGAGGCCCTGGCACTGCGTGCCCGGAGAAACCGTGGTTGCCCCTGGATCCCTGGAAGTGTCCAAGGCCGGGCTGGACGGGGCTTGGAGCAACCTGAGATAGTGGGAGGTGTCCCTGGGCATGGCAGGGGTGGCACGGGCTGGGATTTTGTGAATTGCGGTTTATGGTGTGTGTGTGTGTGTATGTGTGTGTGTGTGTGTGTGTGTGTGAGTGTGAGTGTGAGTGTGTGTGTGTGTGTAATTAGAGAGACCAAGCTGGACAGGGAATCAGAGCTCACCCAGGGGCTCAGAGGAGGTGTGGGAGGACAGGGCATCCCACAGGAATATTGGGGTTAAATGGGGGGATGTTCCCTGGAACGTTGTGGTGTCGCAGGTGCCGAGGGCACCGGGGTTGTGTGCGCTGGTGTTTGCAACCAGAGGTTCTGTTTTTTGCTGGGAAATTGGAGCCCGAGACTGCTACCTCGAAGAGGCTCCAAACAGCAGGAGCTCTGTTGGTGACCATTAAAACCAGTAGATGTGAGAAGCTGCAATTTAATACAAAACCAGAACTATCCTGAAATGGCTGATTACCCCTAAAATTGACCCTCCATGTTCATTTCTTTGTTTGATGCCTCATCAGTTTGGAGTCAGAAAACTGGGAGAAACTTGCAAAACGGGAAAAAGAGTAAACAAAAGGCACTTGGGACCCAGAGGAAGCAGGGGAGGAATGGAAACCTCTATGTGCATCCAGCAATAAAATGTCAAACTTGAGCTGGATTTGCTGATAGAAATGCCACTGGAGTGGAGGATGTGCAGGATATCCAAGGTTTAGACTGACTGTGTTCAGTTCCACATGAATTATCTTCTCCCTAGACGTGGGAAGCTCCAGAGGGAGTCAGACTTCATGGCCAGCGTAGACAGCAGCTGGATCTCGTGGGGTGTGGGAGTTTTCATCCTGAAGCCCCTCAAGTGGACCCTCTCCAGCGTGCTGGGGGACAGCAAAATTCCCGAGGAAGATGAGGTTCTGATTTATGTGGAGCTGCTTCAGGTGAGTGTTGTTGAGAGTTTTCCCCAGATTGTGCATCTCCAGGAAAACCAGGAGTCATTTCAGGTGCTGGGAAGGAGGGGTCAGGGCTGGGCAGATCTTCCTTGGTGCTCCTGAGGTGCTCAAAAGCCTGGAGAGAGATGGATGGGAAATGATTTAGATCTATTGACGTTCCTTGAAAAGAATGGAGCTGCTCCAAGGACTGGAACCAGGCTGGGAGAGCTGGGAATGTTCACCTGGAGAAGGGAAGGCTCCAGGGAGAGCTCAGAGCCCCTTCCAAGGCCTAAAGGGGCTCCAGGAGAGCTGGAGAGGGACTGGGGACAAGGGATGGAGGGAGAGGACACAGGGAATGGCTTCCCACTGCCAGAGGGCAGGGATGGATGGGATTTGGGAAGGAATTCCTGGCTGGGAGGGTGGGATGGAATTCCCAGAGGAGCTGTGGCTGCCCCTGCATCCCTGGATGTCCAGGGCCAGGTTGGAGCAGCCTGGGACAGTGGGAGGTGTCCTTGCCCATGGCAAGGGTGGCACTGGATGGGATTTAAGGTTTTTCCATCCCAAACCATTCCATGGTTCTGACAATGACTTTTCACTGACTCCAAGAAAAGGGAGGCACACAATTCCTTGCTTGTCCAGGAAGGCAGGAGCTGTGCTGGGAGCCAGCTGTAAATGCCAGGCTGGAGCTCATTCCTGTGTAGCACATGAGGAACTCTCAGCCCCAGCTCCATCTGCTCCAGGGATGAACAGAGGGTGGAACAGTCACAGCCTGGAAATCCAATGTCCCACCAGCCCAGATTCCCTGGGCATTATTCCAGCTGCTTTCCCATGGGATTGGAGCTGCCCTTGGATCCTGTCCCAGCCCCTTTTCTCTGTCACTCTGTGAATCTGCAGAATGAGCCCCAAGTCTTGCTGTGGTTGTCTGGGTTACTGTGTCCAGCAGAAATGCAGGAAATCTTTAAAAGGCAGGAATTTTTATTTGGTTCAAACCTGGGGAGGGATTTCTAGGAAGTGCAGGGGAAGCCAATTGATTGCCTGCGTGGTTCCTGTGCTGTTCCACAGCATTTCAGGGAATGTCAGTAGTGGAGTTTTGGTTTTTGTGGACAACTCTTTTGGGAGTTCCCTACAGCTCGTTCTGAAAGTCACTCCGGAATAAAACAGGAAGTGTCCAAGTTGGGAGGAAGGAGGTGTGGGAGGATTTGGGAAGAGCAGGAAGGCTGACAGCATCCCTGTGATGCCTTGGAGTGGCTCCCCAGAACAGAGGCTGGCCAAGATGAAGAGAATAAAGTGGGGATTTATTAAAACCTTTCAATAGATGCACCTTGGGCAGTCAAAGCCTCCGAGGGGCTTTGACCCAAGGTGGACGAGGATCACGAGTTTTTCAGACAATTGTGACTTTGGTCCATTTACATATCAGGGGGTTAATTACAGCTTCAGGTAATGAAGCCATTTACCCCCAGCTGGCTCCCCCCATAACTCACTTCTGTTTATTCTTTTCGAGGCCTGAGGCTGAAGGCTGACCTTGAACTTCAGGCCTGGGGAGGGATTGTTTTGTCTGCCCAAAATGCAAAGACAGTGACTGGCAGTCACTATGGAGCTCAGAGTTACCCACTAAAGCTGTACAGGATTTGGAAAACACAAAAAGTGAAATGCTAAGGCACCACCTGATCCCTTGCAGGAGAAGGCAGAGGAAGTTTATCGCCTCTACCAGAACTCTGCCCTCTCTTCCCACCCCGTGGTCGCCCTCTCCGAGCTCCGCTCCCTCTGTGCCGGGCTCTGCCCAGATGAAAGGACCTTCTACTTGTTGCTGCTGCAGCTGCAGAAGGAGAAGAGGGTCACCATCCTGGAACAGAATGGAGAGAAGGTACAGGGTCCAGGTGACTGCTTTTGGGTGGTATCATCCCTGTCTTGCGTTCCGTCTGCCTGCAGAGAAATGGATCTCAGCCATTTTGGTGGCTAAGAGGAGTGTTCTCTGCCTGGAAAGGTAAATTCCACCTGCTCCAATGTTGTTACCTGGGTGTGGGTGACAAGAAATCCTCATTCTGGCATGGCAGGTTCTTTAAGCATTTGTGGTAATTCCCATTTAATTTAAGAGCTAAAAACATGGCAGACCCTGCAGGCTGACTATTCCCAACTACACAAACTCCACACCTCTGCTGGAATTCCACGTTTTTGAAAAGCTTTTTCTGTCTGTGACTTCCTACAGAGGTGCAGGCACTCAGCTCTGACATTCCACTTTCCCTGTAGTGTTCTGAAGTCCTTGGGAGTCTGACATTCCCAACCACTTCCAGAATCCAGGGACAGCTTGAAATCTTCCAGGTGTTCCATTAAGGCTTTTTGTTTCCACCCTGCTGATCCCCATCCTGCCTAGTTTAATATTAAATCCTGTGGTGCCTGGGACACCCTCATGACTCCAAGGCCTAAACTGGGCTTGCAAAAACTTCTTTTCCTTCCTTCCAAGTGAAAGCATTCCTAATTCAGGTTTTTGGGAAGTGACTCCAGCCTGTGCTGCTCTGATTTTAGATCGTGAAGTTTGCCCGAGGCCTCCACGCCAAGGTGTCCCCAATGAATGATGTGGACATTGGAGTTTATCAGCTGATGCAGAGTGAGCAGCTGCTGTCACAGAAGGTGGAGTCCCTTTCCCAGGAAGCAGAGAAGTAATTTGGGGAAGGGTGGTGGGAACAACATCTGTGGGATGTGGAGCTTTGGGACACAATTAGAAGCCGCTTTCTCGTGTTGTTCATTCCTGTTCATAAACAAAATGGTCCCAGCTGTGTGCTGGGGCAGCTTTTCCAGCCTTTGTTCCCTGTGAGAACAAGGTGCAGGGAATGGCTGTGAGGAGTGTTTGCAAGGATTTGGAATGCATTCAAGGACTTGTGGCAATCAACAGTGCTTTGAGGGTGGTTGTATCCAAAATGCAGGGAGAGGGAGAGGGTGGTTGTGGTTTGTAAAACAAGGAAGAAATTTGCTTTCCTTTTTCCTTGCTCCATCTTCCAGGTGTAAAGAGGATGCCAGGAGTGCTTGCAGAGCTGGGAAGAAGCAGCTGGTGAGTGGAACTCCCAGGGAAATGTCCTGGAGCTGCTCCAGAGCTGCAGATCATGCCCAGGGTTAAACTTGGGGGCTTCATCCTGGGGGTGTTGGAGTGGAGGCTCTGAAGCCAAAGCTCTTCTTAAGGTGAAGGATTTGTTTTTCCAGAATGAGGTGATGAAGAGAAATGGAAATAAATTCTTAAACCCACTTGTTCTGTGTGTGCCTCAGGGATTCCTGGGTGTTTGGAGGATTTTTTTATGGCACTTCCAATCCTAGAATATCCTGAGTTGGAAGGGACCCACTCAGGATCATCAAAATCCAACTCCTGCCTCTTTTTTAAAATTTTTTTTTTAATTTGTCAGTTATTTTTTTTTCTTGAGATGGACATTCCTGAACAAGTTTTGCACAAACATAAACACACATTTCCCAAGCTTTCTCTGCTTTTCCCTACTTCCTGTATGATATGACAGGCTACAAATACCAGCTTTTAATCAGCATGAAATTCTCCAAGGATTGCTTTTCTCGAAGGAAACTCCAACACCCAGGCATGTCAGTAGCTACAGATGCCAGCTGGAATATTTCAGATGGCCTCACCACCTTTCCAAAGTGAACAGCCAGGATTTTTTCTGCTGGATGCCACCCAGGTGATCCAGGAATACCTGGATGAACCCACGAGTTCTGCGGCGCCGAGGCCCTTCCCCATTTTTAGAGCTTCATCCCCACTTTCCCGTGGTGCCAGCAGGAATTCTTGGGCTCAGCAAAGCGGGAATCAGCCCGGGGGAGGGCAGACTGGGCAGATCTGTGTGTCGGGCTGAGCTGAGGGGGGTGTGTGTGTGTTTGTGTCCCCGCCCAGGCGCTGCGGTGCCTCAAGGCCAAGCGCAGGACGGAGCGGCGCATCGAGGAGCTGCACTCCAAGCTGGACGCGGTGCAGGGGATCCTGGATCGCATCTACGCCTCCCAGACAGACCAGATGGTACCGAGGGCTCCTCCCCTGGGCTCCTCCTCCTCCCCTTCCACTCCTTCCTTCACCTCAGGGGTGGGATTTATCCTGGGAATATCCCTCGGGGTGAAGCTCCCTCTGTTTCCTGCTCTTTCTCCAAGGATCCTGCTTGGGAAGCAGCTCTGGAGAGGAGCTGCCACTGTTCTCATCAGCATTCTGCATCTTTCTGTCTTTTATTTTTAATTTCCAGGTGTTTAATGCCTAC
>WAAE01005780.1:0-47300 GCA_013400495.1 Nicator chloris
TTGGACGTGGGAGGTAGGTCTGGCTCTTGTCTCTCCTTTTTAAAAAGTACTCCCCAAATACTTTTAGACTCAAAAATCTTACTTTTTTTGTGGTTGCACAGGTTTTCCTTTTCACTTGTGGAGCAGGGTGGTGTGCTTGTCGTGGGGGGCGATGAAACTTCAGGAACAGGGAGAAGGCTGATGAAACGAAGCTGTCACTCTTAATACTGCCAGGGGAGATGTGGGCTTAAAAGATTTGTTCATGTGAGAAAAAGAAAGGAACTGAGCTCTCCTGTGCATGGATCTTGTTCTGTGGTTCTCAAACCTTCACAGATGGCCACAGGGTCAGCTCTGAAATGGTTTCTATGAAAGCTGAGAACTTACGTGTTAAAGGAGTGGAACACAGAGGGGCTTCATCGTGGGATGGGCAGGAGGTGCTGAGCAGTAATCTCTCTGCTAGACCTGCACAGGCACTGACCATTGAATGCTCTCAGCAGGCTTTCACCACCTTGCCCCCGGATTGATTTGCTCCCATGCCACTCCTGTAGCTCTGAACCTTGGGCCCATGTCTAATCCTTATGGCAGGGTCTGAGAACAGCTCAACACTGCTCTGTGATGTGCAAATGTGTGCAGCACCTGGGCTGCTCCAGGTGCCTCCCCTGTGCAGGATGAGCAGTAACAAAGCTCGTGCTCTGGTTAATTATCATGTGCTTGCATGGGAAGCAAACCTGTTCTTCTGCCCTGGGGTGAGGCTCATCCCTTGTCCCCTCTTGTCTCTCACAGCATCTGCTGCAGAGTGGTGTTGCCTGGCTCAGACAAGTGTCCAGCCATAGACCAACACATGGGATGCTGTCATGACATGTGAAGCTGCAGAGCAGCAGCTGCTCCTGGGCAGGGGTCGATTCTCAGAACCCAGGGTGCAGGGAGGGAGAACAGGGAGAGCAGGCACTGTGATGTCCTTGGGGAACTGGGGACTGTGGCAACTCTCCTCAGTGACTTTGTTTTGTCTTTGCAGGGGTGAAAAACTCTCTTGTGGCCCATGACATGGCATTTGAGATGACACGGGCTCCCTGGAGCCCAGAGCAGCAGATAGAGAGGCCACGGCTCACCAAGAAGGTCCTGGACACAGAAGACCAGGCTGCCTTCCGCCTCCAGTCCAAGATGCCCAGATACATCTACTTCGCAGCCAGCAGCAAGAACAAGTGGGGCCACCAGCGTGGTTACAGGATCCAGATCACCAGTTTTGCAGGGGACCACATCCCTGAAGCCAGTTCCATGGAGAGGGCCATCAGCTGGGCAAGGTCAGGCTGTTCTGGCTGGCAGGGCAGGTTCTCAGAGACCTCCCTCAGCCCTGCCAGCTGGGAAGTCATTGCTGGATGTCCCTTGATGGGAGGCACAGGGAAGCACTCTTCTGGGGTTGCTCCATTGGAGCAGGCCTGTGCTCTGCAGGCTTTCAGGAGTTGATTTAGCTCTGCCCTGCCTCAGGGGGCTGCTCCCATCTCTTTTGTTGTCCTCAGGTACCAGCTGGCTGTCACCCGGCGGAAGGAGGAGGAGCCCACCAGCACCAGCATCTACAACCAGAATGACCCCTGGACGCCCACTGTGGCCTTTGCTGACTTCATCAACAACGAGACCATCACCAACGAGGTGAGCTGGGCTTCCCTAGGCTGGGATGTAACACCCAGCCCCAGGCTCAACGGGAGCCCCAAGGAGCAGAGAGGCTCCAGCACTGCCCCTGGGACAATGGGCCCAGCTGTGAGAGCAGCAGCCCAGAGGAAAGAGGAAAAGTGGGTTTGGGCATCCCCTTCTCTGTGTGTCTGCTTGGTGCTTTGGTCAGAGAACATAGAGAGTGTGTGCAGAGCAGAAGCTTGTTTCTCCCTGTGGAGAAATGCTGGCAGAACATCATGAGAATCTCTGTGAGACCAGAGTGAGGCCATGGAGGTCAAGGCAAGGGCCCTTCCACTGGGGGGGTATCTGCAGCCATGGCTGTGGCAGGTTTTTGGGGAAGGGAGGAGTTCTTTCCCTGGAGAGGGGAGCTTGGTGTGTGGGAATGCAGCTGGCTGGTGCCCATCAGGGCCCCCACCTTCTCTTCTGTCACTCCCCACCACCCCATGTGTATTTTGGTCACTGCTGCTGCATCCTCTGAAGTAACCCTGGGCTTGTGGCTCTTTCCTGCCTAGGACCTGGTTGCCTGGATAACTGCTGGCTTCCTTCACATTCCACACTCTGAGGATATTCCCAACACTGTGACCGTGGGAAACTCAGTCGGTTTTCTCCTGAGACCCTACAACTACTATGACCTGGACCCCTCTATATACTCCCACGATGGAGTGTTCTTCACCAGCGAGCAGGACTTCACAGCATGTGAAATCAACCCTCTTGCCTGCTTGCCCAAAACTGCCTCTTGTTTGCCAAACTTCCCCCCATTCACCTACGATGGTTTTCGAAATATGAGCAGGCTTTAATGCTACAGGATGGTGTGAGGAGATGTGGTCAGAGACACCAGGCTGGCCATTCTATCTCCGATTTTCAGCTTTTTAGTGAAGTTGTCTCAATTTTCAGTTGTCCAGTGACTTCACATTTTATCGTTGCTTTTGAAATAGTGCCCTTGAAAAGGGAAGCATGATTTTCCTGGCATGATGTGAGATGGAAGTCTAAGTTATCTGTTAATTCCTGAATTTGAGTTTGTCACCAGAGGAAAGTGAGGAGAAAATCCCGTTCCTCTGCTGTAGAAGCAAGTGCTGTGTAGTGCATATCTCAGGTTAAAATAATGAAAATGGTGCTGGTCCAATGCTCTCAAGTGTCTCATTCTTACAGCTTACAGCAGCGTCTCGGGGGGTGATGCTGGTCTCTGGGGTGTCTCCTGTGCCCACAAACCAGCCTAGCAGTGTGGCTCTGGGTGTTCATCAGGGCACAGGGGTGTCCAGCTGGAGGGCAGGAGGGACAAGCTGGGGCATGCCCTGGGGCTCAGGGGCATGGACTGAGGTGGGCACTGGCACCAAGCCCTGTGGCTGTTGGGGAGAGGCTGGGTCATGGCCAGGACTGGTTGGGTTGTGGCTCTCAAGCCCTCAGTGCCAGGCACAAGGGAGGAATCCAGACAGGACCTTGCAGGAAGGGGTCTCATGGCTGCTGGTGATGCAGCATGGCCAGTGCCACTGCCTGTTTGCCAGGATGCTGGTTGGGCTCTGGTGCCCCTGTTCCCCTCCTCACAGCCCCATCTGTGCTAGGATGTAACTCAGGATCAGTGGGCACCTTTGCAAGGTGACAAACAGCTGTGTCCCCTCCCTCCCGGCTGCAGGACCATGGGGATGTTGTAGCAGCAGCAGGCAGTGCTCCTTGGTGATGGCAGGGCTGTGTCAGGATGGGGCAGTGTGCTGTGTTTAGCACTGCTCTGCACAGGGAAGGTTTATCTCTACAGCCACTGCTGCATGCCCAGCATCTGCGGGGTTAAGAGAAGGAGGAGAAGGGAGATGTGCTTATTTCCCCTGAATGACTGGATCCATCCTTTCCAAGCTCTGCAGTGTAGGATCTGGGACCAGAGGGGAAGGACAGATGTGCAAACATTGAGTTTACTTAAAATTATGACCCTCTAGGGAAGCAGAGCAAAGCTGCCTTTTATGGTTCCCAGCAAATCCTGGCAATGTGTGAGAACGTCCCTTTGCACTCTCCCTGCGAGTTCCTCCGGGCTGCTCCCTGCTGAGGAAACAGGGGAGGAAAATAAACCCGAGCCAACCCAGCCCCTTGTTCTAGTGAGTCGCCTGGAGGATTCTGCAGCTGGAAACGTGTCCTGCCAGACTGCAGGAGCACTCAGTGCCCCAGCAGGCATGAACCTGAAAACCGTGCTCATCCTCCTTGGTCTGGCGTTAGCCACAATATTCGCTTTGGTCTGCGTGTTGCTGACCAGGGAAAGGACCCCCAGAAGCTGCCAGCACCTGCCCCCGCAGCAGGAGGACGTCGAGGACGGCCGGAGCCTGGTCTTTGCTGACCTGACAGCTGAGGAGATGTCCCAAGTGGTGCGGTACCTGCAGGGACACCTCGGGGTGCCGCTGGTCGAGGCGTCGCGTGCCAAACCCTCGGACAACTGCATCGCCTGGGTGGATGTGCAGGTGCCCGCCAAGGCAGAGGTGCTGCGGTTCCTGGACGGCGGCGGGGCTCGTCCCCCCCGGGAGGCACTGGCTGTGCTGTACTTTGGGAAGCAGCCAGAGCCCAACATCAGCGAGTACGTGGTGGGGCCGCTGCCGGCGCCAGCGTACCACCGGGACGTGACGGTGCAGAAGTACGGGGGGAAGGTGCCCTACCACCGCAGACCCGTCACTGGCAGGGAGTACACGGATATCAACGCCCTCGTTCAGAGGGAGCTGAAAAAGGCGCCGCGCTTCCTCGCTGCGTGCTGTGAGTCTGACGGGACCAACCTGGCCATCCTCACCACAGCCCCACGGGGCTTCAAGTCTGGCGACCGCGTGACCTGGTTTGTCCTTTTCCACAATGTGGCTGGCACCGGCTATTTCCTGTCTCCAGTGGGGCTGGAGGTGCTGGTGGATCATGGGGACCTCCACGTCTCCCGGTGGCAGCTGCGCCAAGTCTTCTACAACGGCCGGTACTTTGCCGGCACAGGGGATCTGGAACAGCAGTTTTTGGCCGGTGCGCTGGAGGTCGTCAGAGTCAAGCAGCCCCAGGCTGATGCAGTGCTGGGCTCAATGAAACCCCGGCGCCCACCTGGGTCCCCGGGCCCACTGCAGTTTGAGCCCCAAGGTCCCCGCTACAGCATCAGGAACAACCACATCACCTTCCAGGGCTGGAGCATCGCCTTCGGCATGAACCCCAACACTGGCCCGCGCCTCTTCGACATCAGGTACCGTGGGGAGAGGATTGTCTATGAGCTGAGTCTCCAGGAAGCCTTAGCCCTGTACGGCTCCAACTGCCCTGGGGGCATGTCCACCCGCTACCTCGACGGCAGCTTTGGCATCGGCAGGTTTGCCTACGAGCTGGTCCAGGGCCTGGACTGCCCCTACACGGCGACCTACATTGACCGGCACTACCTGGCGGAGTCGGATACTCCCAAAACCAACCAAAAGTCACTCTGCATTTTTGAGCATGACTCTGCCCTCCCTCTCAGGCGCCACTTCTCCGACTCACAGTCCTTGTACTATGGTGGGCTGCGGAAGAACACGCTGGTCATCCGTACCATCTCCACGCTCATTAACTATGACTACATCTGGGACTTCATGTTCCATGGCAGTGGGGCTGTGGAGGTCCGGGTGCATGCCACTGGCTACATCAGCTCCTCCTTCTTCCATGGCCAAGGCACTGACTATGGCAACAGGGTTGGGCCCCACACGCTGGGGACGATGCACCTCCACCACATCCACTACAAGGTGGACCTGGATGTTGACGGTAGGTCTGGCCACCTTTGTGCATGGCTGTGGTTTACTGTGGCCTAAGGCTCTGCCTGCAGTGCAGAGCTTGAGAGGGTTTTCTCTTCTGCTTCACAGGGCAGCTGAACTCCCTGGAGACCCAGGATATGGAGTACGAGTTTGTCAAAGATCCCTGGAGCACACAGAACACCATTGAGCGGCCATACCTCCGCAGGAAAAGGCTGCAGAAGGAGGATGAGGCAGCATTCCCACTCAATGCTCCCATGCCCCGCTACCTCTCCTTTGTCAGCCCCAATCCCAACAAGTGGGAGCACCCACGTGGCTACAGGATCCAGATCATCAGCTTTGCTGGGAAGCACCTGCCCACCAACAGCTCCATGGAACGCTCCATCAGCTGGGGCAGGTGGGTGCCAGGGCTGTGGAGCCTGAGGCCTCACCTGCTTCTGCTCCTGGTGGAGGGAGGCTGTCACCCCCGGGCAGGCCTACACCAGGCTGCAGGGAAGGGTTAAACAGCAAACATGCATAGCTTTTGGCTCTGAAACTTCCTTGAGATGTTGCTCAATAACATCTGCTTATGGTAGTTCACAGGCAGGAATCTGACCCCACGTCAGACTAATTTAGAGCAACCCCATGTGTTTTTCCCTTTGAGGGGAGGTAGGCTGCAGGACAAATTCCTAAGGGAAGCACTGGCATTGCCAGGTTGTGATATCTGCCCATGAGGACAGAATGCCTTTTGGGAAATGCTCGGGGTAAGCACAGACCAGTCTCACTGCCAGGGTAGACTGATGGAGCTCATGCTGTAGAAGGCTGTGTGGGGGAGAAGCAGCTGTGGCTTAAGGGAGTGCATTGGGCATTGAGTGGCAGTGTTTGCACCTGGATCCATTCGTGTTTCCCAGCCACACTGGAAAAGCCACAGGCAGCAAGGGATCCCCTGCAAAGCTCGAAGATGCCGGGGCTGCTGCCCATTACTGCCCTCCAGCCCTTTCCCTCCCCACCCCAGGGCAGGCCAGGGTTCAGCCAGCCTCAGTTTGCCAGTGCATCCCAGCTGGCAGTGCCTTGGCTGCCCTGCCCTGTGCTGGCAGGGACGAGCCCCTGTGACCCCTGTGCTGGCAGGTACCAGCTGGCTGTCACCCGGCGGAAGGAGGAGGAGCCCACCAGCACCAGCATCTACAACCAGAATGACCCCTGGACGCCCACTGTGGCCTTTGCTGACTTCATCAACAACGAGACCATCACCAACGAGGTGAGCTGGGGTCCCTGGGATGGAGAGAAGCTGAACCTTGTGGGGGCCATCCTGGCTCCTGCCCTGGACAGAAGCTGCACCTGTCCCAGAGCCAGGCTGAGCAGCTGCCGGGCTGGCAGAGTCCTGCTCAGCCTGACAGATGCCTCGTTCCTCTTCTCCCAGGACTTGGTTGCCTGGATCACTGTGGGGTTCCTGCATGTCCCTCATGCTGAAGACATCCCCAACACAGTGACCGTGGGGAACGGTGTCGGCTTTTTCCTGAGGCCCTACAACTACTTCAACGAGGACCCCTCGGTGGATTCGTCTGACAGTGTCTACTTCAGCAGTGAACAGGATCTTGGGGCATGTGGGGCCAATCCTCTTGCCTGCCTGTCCTCTGCCACCTGTGCCCCCCGTCTGTCCCCTTTCCACTTTGGGGGCTTCCTCAACCTCAGCCTGGCACCGCCTCTTGGCGGGCTCTGACGGGCCGGGGGCTGCTGCTGGCTCTCGGGTGGGTGCTCAGAGGGTCTGTCCCACACCAGGACCTGCCCTCCCCCTGCCCAGGGTGTCACGTCCTCAGGATCAGGTTTTGGGAGAAGCTCGGTTCTTGTTTCAGCACTGCAGTGCTGCCAAAGGAGGACCCAAAGGCTCTGAGAAAGAGCCCCTGGGAGTGTTTATTTTTTATTTCATCCCGTGTATCACCCTGTGGGGTGCCCACAGCTGCTCCCCTCCTCTGGGATGGGGCTTCCACCACCTTCCCATCATCGGTGCACACAGGGGGACAGTGCTGGCCGAGGTTGCCCACAGCACAAAGCTGCAGCTGCCCTTGGAGCTGTGGTCCACCTGGGGTTTTGCCCACGATGGCAGGAGCGAGTGCTGTGGTGTTGCTGTGGACCTGCCCCAGGGTGCCCAAACCATCCTCCCCAGCCACGGTAGCATCAAGGCCACTGGGCCCATGCCCTGCCAAGCTCTGGCTGCTTTGCAGTGCCAGCTCTGCAGATGGAGGTGGTGCACTGGCCTGGCTGCTGGAGGAGCCCACGGCTGGGCCTCCGGGTGGGCACTCACCGGGCAGGGCTGTCCCAATAAACAGGCACTCGAGTGCTTCTCCTGAACAAACTGGAGAGCTCACGGCTGCTGCTCTGTCTCCTGTGGCCGGGCCAGCCCCGGCACGGCCGATGCTCTGGGAGCTGATGCCCTGTGACGGATGGCCCCGGCTCAGCTCTGCGGGGTGTGGGGCCGCCCCAGTGCCCGGCATGGCTGTGGCTGTGTCCTGGCCATGCTGCTGGACCCCGGTGCTGGCAGGAGGCTCCTGCCAGGGAATGTGGAGCAAACAAGGGAGTTAATGTTTAACAGTTGTTCTGAGCTGCGTTAATCAGTTCTGGGCTTGGCTGCTGCCCAGCGTGCTCAGCCCCCGCTGTGGGGACCCTTGATTCTACACCCCAAGCTGCATGTGCAGCTCTGGGCTGCAGGATCCCACAGCCCACTGAGCCCATCCCCACTGTGCCAGGCTGGCATGGGGACACCAGGAAGCTTGGTGAGGTCAGCACCAGCCCTGGCACGTGGCTATAGATGCTAAGCACTCACCGAGGTGTCCCTGGGGGCGTGGTGGGTATCCATCCCCTCTGACCCCTCGCTGTAGTGGATGGCTCTGTCCAGAACATGCTGTGAGGGGCTTGAGCAGCCCTAAAGGCTGTGGCATGTGCTCCTGGGAGCCAGCTCAGCTCGCTGCAGCACACGGGAGAGGTGTGGGAGGAGAGGGCAGCTCAGGCCATGGCTCAGTGTGAGGCTGCAGTGGCCCCTGGGTGCTCTGGAGTGACAGCAGGGGCTGTGCCCAGAGGCTCCTGCCAGGCCTGGTGTGAGAGGAAGGTCGTGTCCAGCCAGCTCCCTGCCCGCTGCCCCGTGCCCACGTGTGCTGCTGCCCAGACCCTGCTCGTGCCCTGATGCAGTGACCACAGCACAGCCTGCACCTTGCAGCTGTCTGGGAACGTTCTGGACCAAACCCCAGCACTGCGTGGGTCACCTTACAGCACCCACTGGTGCTGCTCTGGCCAGAGCTGCATCCGGAACTCTGGGAATCACGGGCACACCGTGTCCCAGTGCCAGCTGCTGCCACTGTAGTCACACAGATCCTGGGCTGCCAGCTGATCCTGGGCTTGGTGTGCACAGACCCAGAGCAGAAATTGGGTTCCCCCAGCCTGGCCCCACTCCTTCCCTGGGAAAGCCAGCCCATTTACAGTGCACATCCCCAGCAGTGCTGCTGGCAGGGCTGTACAGTGCAGGGGATGAGCTGGACCCTGAGCAATTGCCAGACAGGCCAGGATGCAGAACCCTGCAGTGCCCAGGCAGCTTCTTCCCTGCCCTGCCTCAGGTCCCCACAGTGACTTTGGGGCCAGGGATTTATCCACAGGGCAGGGCATGGAGCAGTGCTGGGACCGTGCAGACCCTGGCACCTCTGGCACAGTCCTGACCAGTGGCATGTGCACCTGGCACAGCACAGGGGTACTGGGCTGAGCCACTCTGTCCTCTGTGCTGGGAGGGAGGAGGTGGCTGCTTCCATCCTGCTTCCTGCCCTCTCCCCACCATGGCCCCGGTTTTCCTGCAGTGAATTTTTCCTAGAGGACTGGAGAGCTAGTCCCCATCCCCCAACACCTTTTGCCCCGTTTTCCGCTGTGAAATCTCCTGTGAAGGATTTATTGCTGACTGCTTCAAAACAGTTTTGGAACAGAAGCCAAGTCTGTTGCATTCCTTCATGCTGGCCAAAGCCACTCTCTGTTGAGGACCCTGGAATGAGCTGTTGGGGAATTTGTTTTGCAAGAATAATTCCGTTTCTGTGCAGACTTCTGTTTCGTTGGGACGTTTTGCAGGTCGGGAGCTCGGTCCAGGGTCTGGGACCACCTTCCTTGGGTGCAGCAAGGCCAGGCTGGATAGGACGTGCCTGCAGCAGGGCTGAGTCTGTGACCTTTGCCTGCTTTTCTCACAGGCCATCCATGCCCGTATCCCAGGGAGCAAGGTTTGCTGGTGTTTTGCCTGTCAGACCCCATGGCTCCCTGGGCTCTGCATGGGCAGAGGGGCAGGATGGGGCCTGTAACTCCTGCTGTTTGTCAGCAGGATTCAGTCCTGGACACAGCTCTCACAGAGACAAACAACATAGGGCAGAGGTTCAAGGATCCTGACATGAATTTTCTCAGGAGGGAGATAAGTGATGCATTTCACTGGCTGTTGATCATTAATGCCTTGCTGCCTGTTCAGCTGGGTGGGTGCTGGCTGGGCACCCTGTGCTGCTGCTGCAGGGCTGTGTGTCCGTGCACTGCCAGTTGTGGATGATAAAGTTGCAGTGCCACCACTGCTGCCAGGGACAGCAGAGTGCAGCTGGGGTGGAGGGGACAGCCATGGGCACTGCAGGATGAGTTGTGTGTTTGGCTCTGTACCCACAGCCAGGGTCTGATGGGGCAGGAGGGATCAACCCAATGGAGCAGTGCTGGGAGGACAAGTGTCATCCCTATTTGCAAAGGTCCTTTAGCCCCCCCACTAGAGATTAGAAGAACATGACTGGCAGCCAGGAGCATCCCAGGCCTGGCTCATCCCTGTCTGGGTCTGCAGGAACCTCCAGGAATGGCTTTGAAAGATTCCCATTGTGCAAAGTCCTGGTTAAATTAGCCTGGCAAATGAGGGGGGAGGTGAGTAGTCTGCCCTCTGCTCCATGCACCCACTCCATGCTCCTGGGCATCCTTGCCATGCTCCAGTGGTGGTTCATGGGGGGGATGGCAGAGAGACCAGAGCAATTGTCAGCCCTGGACAGGGCAGCTCTGCAGGACTGTCACCCACAGAGTGTGGGATAATGGAGCAAGGGCTGCAGCTCAGTCAGAGCATCTGAATCGTTGTGTTGGATAGCTGGAGGAGCCAGGGCTGCAGGATCCCCCTGAGCGAGGGGATGGTGTGGGGCAGGGGATGGTGCTGGGGTTGCTGCACTCCACGTGCCCTCAAGCCTGTTTTCCCCTTTTACGTAAGTTGTTCCAAACATGTTTGTTACAACCCCCTGGTGATGTACCTTTGCAAAGAGTGGTTTTGGGTCCAAAGATCAGTGCTGGGACAGTGACCTGCCCGCTGCAAACAAGACCCTGCAGAGTATAAAACCCCAGGGGCACAGTGGAGTACGGGACAGGCAGAGCCACGCCGAGGGCAGCGGCAGCAGAGGAGGATGGAGGCCAACATGAACCTCCTGCACGACCTGGGCATCCAGACAACACACTGGCTGCAGCAGCGCTTCCAGGGCTCCCAGGACTGGTTCCTCTTCATCTCCTATGCCGCTGATCTCAGGAATGCTTTTTTTGTCCTCTTCCCCATCTGGTTCCACTTCAGTGAAGCAGTGGGCATCAGGCTCATCTGGGTGGCTGTAATCGGAGACTGGCTCAACCTCGTCTTCAAGTGGTGAGTGGCCCCGAGCCAACACTCCCACCGTGTGTTGGCACACCTGGACTAATGTGGGCCACATGGGTGCTCTGGGCCCCGGTGCTGGAGCAGAACAAAGAACAGAGTTCAGCCCCAGCCGGGCAGTGACAATGGTCACTCCTTCCCAAGCCATGCAGTAACAGCTCCCCCTTTCCCAGAGCCAAGCAGAGAGATGGAGCCTCCTGCAAGCAGAGCTTCCCATCAGCCAGGGCTGTGGTGCTGGCTTCACAGGGCCCCTCACCACAGGAGGTCATATTGACTTGCTTGCAGGAAATTCTTGTTCTTCACCCTCAGGGCCGGGGATGGGGACATGGACAGGCAGTGTCAGCGGTCAGAACCAAGCAATCAGCTGGGTGTTGTCTCTGTCAGGATGCCCTGGACCACCTATGGGTCCTTTGCTTCTTCCATCTCCCAGGACAGATCTAAAGCTGCAGCTGTGCCCAGGACCTCCCCAGATCCCTTCTCTTTTCTTTTCAGGATCCTCTTTGGGGAGAGGCCATACTGGTGGGTCCTTGACACAGACTACTATGGCAACAACTCTGCACCAGAGATCCAGCAGTTCCCACTCACCTGTGAGACTGGCCCCGGTAGGGTTCCCCAAGCCATGGGAGGGGCTTGCAGCCAGGGGCAGGGGGTGCTTGCCCATAGTGACCTGTACACACAAGGAGGAGCATGCTGGCTTGGCCAGGACTGTGGCTGGCAGCCTGCAGGCAGCACATGCCCCTGGACAGCTCTGGAGAGAGGGCCCTTACTGCTGTGCTCCTGAGGGCGTTGGCTGTGCCTGCAGGGGAAGGAGGCAGGCCAGCCCCTGCACAGAGCTGACCTTGACCCTTGGTGGAACTGCAGTGGTTCAGCACAAACCCCTGTCTGTGCTCAGCTCTGGCTCATGCAGAGTCTGACCTGGGTCTCTTTTCTTGCCCAGGGAGCCCATCTGGCCATGCCATGGGTGCAGCAGGCGTGTACTACGTCATGGTGACGGCCCTCCTCTCTGCTGCTGGGGGACAGAAGCAGTCAAGGACACTCAGATACTGGTAAGCTGTGTGCCAAAGCCACCTGTGCTAGGCAGAGGCAGCTCCAGCATTGGCAGGCATAGCCAAGCCCATCAAGGCACAAGGCTGTGGGCTGACAGCTGGGCTGCAGCACTGCAGGTGGGGTCTGCATGGGGACAGGCTCAGCAGGCAGCCAGGCATTGTTTGGAGTATGTGATGGCAGTGCCATGGGCAGTGCAAGCTGGCCCTGGCACAGACATGGCCACCTGTCCCTCACAGGGTGCTGTGGACAGCGCTTTGGATTGGGTTCTGGGCAGTTCAGGTCTGTGTCTGCATGTCCCGAGTCTTCATTGCTGCTCACTTCCCCCACCAGGTGATTGCAGGGGTTTTCTCAGGTGAGTGTGTCAGACCCCCCATCCCTCTCCCTGCAGCACCACTGGGCTGGACTGCAGTACCTGCAGCACTGACCAATGCTCCCACTCTGTTACTGGCAGGGATGGCTGTGGCCAAGACCTTCCAGCATGTCCACTGCATCTACAATGCCAGCTTCCAGCGGTACCTGGCCATCACCTTCTTCCTCTTCAGCTTCACCCTGGGTTTCTACCTGCTGCTGTGGACATTCGGCGTGGACCTGCTCTGGACGCTGGAGAAGGCACAGAAGTGGTGCAGCCACCCCGAGTGGGTCCACATTGACACCACTCCCTTTGCCAGCCTCCTCCGTAACCTGGGAGTCCTCTTTGGGCTGGGGCTGGCCCTCAACTCCCACATGTACCAGGAGAGCTCCCGGTTAAAGCAGGGCCAGCAGCTGCCCTTCCGCCTGGGCTGCATCGCTGCCTCCCTCCTCATCCTCCACATCTTCGATGCCTTCAAGCCACCCTCCCACATGCAGCTGCTCTTCTACGCCCTCTCCTTCTGCAAGAGTGCGGCCGTGCCGCTGGCTACCGTGGGCCTCATCCCCTACTGCATCTCCCATCTCCTGGGCACACAGGACAAAAAGGCTGCCTAAGGCAGGCAGACACCCCAGCCCTGGGCTCAGGGGCAGCTACCAGGCCCTGGGTGCACCTCAGCCACCGTTTGCTTCCCGCGGAACCTGCACAGGCTGACTCACCACGGAGGCTGGGCCGGTGGTGCTGCTGGGTGGCTGCCACAACACGGACCCACAGTGTCAGTCACACTGGTCTGTGGCTGGCTGATGGCACAGAGAGCCCTGCATGCCCAGGACTCCCCCGCTGTCCCTGCCGCACCCACAGGTGGGGGTCACCTGCCCAGGACCCAGCAGCAGCAGTGGGAGGTCCTGCACTCCCTTGCAGCTCATGGGGACAGGCCACCTCCGCACCGCAGGGCTGGGGACAGCACCACTGGGAGCAGGGTTCTCACCTCAGTGCGTCTGGGGTCTGCTGAAGAGGCAGCTCTGTGACAGGAATGGGCAGACACTGTGACATGGAGATGAAGTGCCAGTGTGAGGGGTCCCCCCAGCCCGGGGACGTTTGGTGTCCACCTCTGTGTGATGCAGTGTGGGGTGCACACATGCCCAGGAGTGTACACGTGTAACACGTACCTGTGCACACATGGCATGGGGTGGGCTTGTGCACAGGAGGTATTTTATTAAAGCTGAAGGTTGTTTAGCTGGCGAGTTTGAGTGTCCTGCTGGCCAGTGCCATGGCATGGGGGATCAGCTCCTGGATGCAGGGTTGTGGCATGGCCTGCAGATGGTACAGGAAGGACATTTCTCCTGGGTGCTGAAGACCCTCAACACCTGCAAGACACGTTCAAGCCACGGAGAAGGGCACTGCCTAGTGCCCTGGGTCTTCACCTTTGAGGTGCAGTTGAACACTGACAGCACAGTGGGGGCAATGAGCTGCTTTTTGTGCTGTTTATCCAAGGTTTCTGGGTGCACTTTGTGCCAAGAACAGGAGCAAACTTTTTCACTTCACTGCTTACAGGAACAGGCTCAGCTTCGGGACCAACTGGCTCAGATGGGGCTGTGCTGAGCCCCCAGGGTGTTGGGGACAGAACTGGCATTTGGCTGCAGTGTGGGGTTGGGGTCATGCCCCTCAGTACCCCAGCCCAGTGCTCACTCTGCAGCAGAAAGTCCTGTGGGCTCAACCTGCTGCCCTCCAAGCTGTGCAGGCTGTCCAGTCTAAACATCCTTGCTCAGTCTGAGGTAGTCCAAAATAAATAGGGAGGTGCAGATACTGCCAGACTCTGTGTGCACGTGTAGGATTGCTCCCAAAGCACCAGCCCCTGCAGCTCTGACCCCACAGCCAGTTCCAGGCCTCTGTGGTGGTGCCTGTGTTCTGACACCATCCCAACAGCTCAGCCAAGGCTGTGGCCATGCAGCAGTCACAGCAGCCATGGGTGGGAACCTGATCTGCTAGGGCTGCTCCCATCCCCTTTTTCATGACAGATAAACTTCCTTAGGATGGAGGTTTCTTTTATTCTCTTTCTCTGTTTATCACCAACATCTGGAGTAAACCTGTCATGCCATTTCTAGGAAGAAGGGGAAGGGTAAATTCTCAAATTACCTGTTGTGCCCCGTTGTGGCTCCACAGCGCCCTTTAGTTCCTCCAGAGGAGACTGCAGCAGCTCCAGGGCCTGCCTGGGCAGGAAAGGTGAGCTGAGGGAACACCGGGGACAGCTCTGCCTGATCCCGAGGGGGTTTACAGCTGCATCAGCCCCAGAAACTAGCGATGGTCAAAAAACGACCAGTAACAACTGCACCCCACCAAGCAAAAGGACTTGGTATGTGGTGAGGAATGATCTCCTGCCTGTGGGGCACCTGCTTTTGCTTCCAGCTGCTCCCTGCCCTTGCCCAGCCCAAGGCGTCTGGAGGGACCAGCTGCCTCTTGCTTGAGCGTTTGTACCAAACAACTCCTCAGCAACTAGCACAAAGCAAAATGCCCCGAAGTACTGCCAGCAGGAGGCCCCTTCTGGGTTTAGGAACCCTACAAAGTGGTTAATTAAGGACTACTTTAATCCCTGTATCATTTGTCTTGAGAAATGAGCCCTTACAGCAAAGCATTGATAGCAGATCCCCTCCCCATTTCTGTGAGCACCAAACCAGCCCACGCAGAGCATGTGCACACCAGCTGTTGGGTTCAGGTCTTTATTCTCTGGTAGAGAAGCTAGTGGAGCCTATGCAAACAAAGGGAAGACAAACCTACTTTGAGAATTGTTTCTTATGCTCCAGGGTTTTGATGGCTAATGAATTCCTGGAGCAGAGCTTGCACTTCTCCTCGCCGGCTCATCTTGGCTGCCTTGCCCTGGAAGCGGCCGCGCTTCCCAGCTCCTTTCCCACCCAGCAGTTCTGCCACCCTGCAGCAACAACAGGGCAGGCTGGAGCCCAACCTGCTCCAGACAGCACCCAGGGATCTGTGCCTGGATCACACTGTGCAGCTGCTCAGTCTGCAACATCAGAATTCTTACTCAAGCTAAACAAATCACAGAACATGTTACCTGGGACCTAAATTTTCAACTGCTTCAACAGGTCCAGCTAGAAGGAAGAGTCCTGCTTCTTTTTCATCTCCCACAGTCAGGAATAGCAGGGTTTCCTGTGGACAGAGATGGGCCTTGCTCCAGATAAATCAGTGCCCTCCTCGTCCAAGAAGAGGACAGACACTGGCCTCAGGACACAAACAGCAAACTGAAAATTTGGAAATCTGTGTGCATTACCAAGACTGAGACTGCTTGAAAAATGTAAAAGGGAAGTGGCATCTGAACCTTTTGTGCCCAGTCATGTGCTGTTAGGACAGAACAGTACTGGGGTATCCCAAGTTAAAAAAATGTAGGTGGCAGTTGAACTAGGTGATTGTGACTAAAACCTTCTGTTCTTTCTATTCTACTCCTACCTAATCCTATCCTAACCTATTTCAGCCAATGAGGCCCTGTACAGCTCTTGGCTCTTCCCCAGTGCTCTGAATTCTCACTGTTGAGGACTGCCCTACAGACTGAGGCTGCTGGGGAAAGGTAACCTCAGGTACATGTCAAAGGAACCAGATCTGTAGATCATGACTGTGGCAGGAACAGCAGCCTGGCCAGCCCCTGTCCAGGTATAACCAGGGTGAAAAACCACTGGTGTCAGTTTAGTCTTCATCAGTGACTCACCTCTGTCCCGATCTCATTAGCAATGATGTTCATAAATTCAGAATCACCCTCTTTCCTGTATGGATGGATAAGAAAAACACTTCAGAAAGAAGCAAAACCCCACTCTAGAGTACAAAATGTCAATCAGAAACCAAGTGCCTGACCAGGATTTTGGCCTCTTGCTCTTATTTGTCTATATATGTAAATCCTCTCTGGGTATTCCTGTGGACATGTTAGGAATTCTGTGTTATCTTTAAGAAATAGAGCTCCCTGGTTTTATTTGAAAATATCAAGTGCAGAGGGAATTAGATAGACACAGTAATTTCTCAGCTACAAAACCAGAAGAATTCAGTGACTGAATTACAAACAGATTCCTTTAATTACAGAACTTTGCAGCAGGCCAAATCAGTTTATATTCTATTTACTTTGTTCACATTCTTCCTTGAGAAAACAAGCTGCATAGGTGTAAGAGATCCAGCTGCCATAAAATGTGTGAGATACTGTTGGCCCCTCTTCCCTGAGCTCCCCCATACCTGTGCAATACAAACAGCTGCTTTGGAGCAGGTTTGCTCTTGAAGTCACGGGCTATCAAAACAGCAATGTCTCTAAGCAGGTTCAGGTTATTCTGAAAGAAAAGCAAATGAACTGTACTGCAGCTAGAGAAGTCAGAACACAGTTGTGCTCCCAGAGGTTTGAGCACTTTTCATAATATCCACAAGAACTGAAGCAAATTATTTGACTCCCAGCTACCATAACTAAAGGTCTACAGTAAATAGCAACAACCCACTTTTCCCAGCCATTCTTGTACCTTCTGGAGCAGTTTCACAGAGCTCTGCAGTCTCTTCACAGCCTCTACGTGCTCACCTGGTCCATTTCTGAAAGAAATGGGAGACTTTGGATCACTGCTCTGAAGGACAAAGGAAGGATTACCTAAAGGAGCAAAACAGGCAACATCATACACAGCCCCACAACATGTACCCTGAGGCTTATGTGGTATCTCTCAGGAGGAAGAGTGAAGATGAAATAACAGAAGTGGAAAGGGTATTACTTGAGCAGGGACGTTAGAGCCTTCTCAGTACTGTGACTTTGTTCGATTGACTTCAGCACTCTGTTTCCCACCAAGAAAACCAAGTTGGTTTTGTTCTTTTTCCCTTTTTCCACACCAAGGAGTTTAATAACCTTAAAGAGAAAATCAACCTGATCAGAACAGCATTTTGGTAATTCACATAGGTGGTCAGTTCCTGCCTGATTATGCCTTGTGGTGAATTTTGACACTCTGATAGTGAAAATAAATTAAGATCAGCCATAAGGTCAACATACAAAAAAAAAAAAAGGGATGGTGGTACAGTGGAATTTATGCAATTTTCTAGCCATGGGATGCACTCTACAGGGCATCTGGATGTCTCTGCTGGGAAACAGACTCCAACCAATGACTGAGAAAGTACAAATACTTAAAGGTAGTTCTAGGATTTTATCACCATTTCCCTGCATAGAAGATTTCTCATCCATGATGAACACCCAAAAATATCAGAGCTTTAAGCAGAGGGAACATGGCCAACACCCCTGGAGTGCAAAAACGTCACTGCTGTACACACAGGGCTGAGTGCTGCAAAGAGGAAACAAAAGCACCTGAGGTGCTCAGCCCATGTGTGACCCTCCTGATGCTCCCTCAGCCTGGGGCTGCTGCTTCCCCCTTCCCCATCAGCACAGTCTCGAGCACCCTGTGTATCCCAGAGACTGTTGCTGTACTTCATGTGCAGTGTGGCTCCCAGAGGCAGCCCAGCTGCAGCTGCCCACCTGGAGGTCACTCAGGTTGCTGACGTGAGTCCCACAGCACAGGTTGGAGTCGATGCCTTGGATGTCCACCACGCGCACTGGCCCTACGTGGTCATCGGGCAGCCCCCGGCTCCTCACCTGGCAGAGGACAAGAGTGACAAAGAAGGTGACATCTGTTGTCAGTTATTACAGTCCCACGAATCCCATCAGTTCTCTCCCACCACTCACTGTTTCAACTTCAGGGTCATCTGCAGCCAGTTCCCTCACTGTTACAGGGACCCTGTCCCGGATTTTCTCGTTCACGCTCTTCTCCAGGGCCTCGACCTGCTCTGCTGTCACCACGGGGGTGTCCAGCTCAATGACACTTCGCTGACGGCCCAGCTCCCTGTGCCACGGAAGAAAATCTGCTGCTGAAGCTGAGACCAGCTGGGAGGTCCCTTTGTGCAGCACCAGCTTCCCACTACTGGGAATGTGGTGACAGCAACAAAAGAGACTTCTCTCCCTGTTATGTTCAGAGAACCAGATGGAAACTAAACACATAAGGAGGACAAGACAGAGCAAACACTTTGTACAGCTTCTCTCCAGGTCAGTCACCTCTCCTGCAACATCTGAGCTCAAGTGAAACGTCCAAATTGCTTTTGGTGTTTCAGTGTTCAGGCTCAGGCTCTGTGCAGGGTAGCATGGTAGTATGTGCCAAACAAGAAAGCACTGGGGTCAAAAGGAACCTTTATCCTGCTCACCATGAAGTCGTCTTGAATCCAAACATCTGTTCTGCAATGGCACTGATGAGATGCTGTCCTGGAAGACAAGTGCAAGCACTAGCTCTGAGTGCCACTGGTATTTTCAGTCAGGCTGTATCTTTCCTGTTGACATTATCCACGACAGGTGAGTGCTGGGGACTGAGGGGCTCCTGCCAGTGGTCAGGAGCAGCAAGGAGACAGCTCTGGCCTCGTGAGTCTCAGCTCCCGGCAGCACACGCTACAAAGCGGCTTGAACTTTCCCTTCCAAACATGTTTTCGGTGCGTTTGTTTA
Organism: Nicator chloris; assembly: GCA_013400495.1. Taxonomy (NCBI): domain Eukaryota; kingdom Metazoa; phylum Chordata; class Aves; order Passeriformes; family Pycnonotidae; genus Nicator; species Nicator chloris. The sequence goes on from WAAE01005780.1 coordinate 18,906, forward strand.
AAAGCCAAGGAGAGCTCGCAGAGGGGCACCTGCTGCCCTCTCTAGTCCCGGGAAGAGACTGTGCACACAGAGCTGCCAGGGCGGGGACACGCTGGGCGCTGACCGCCCCCCCCCGCCCAAGGCCGCCCCATCGGCGCCCCCCGGTACCGGCACGGACCTGAATGCTGCTGCATGTGGTCGAAGCGGCGCTCCCAGTCCAGCGACAGCAGCACTTCAGCGCCCGGTTCCAGCGCGGCCGGCACGAAATGGACGGCCTCGGCGCCCCGCCGGGTCACGCGCAGCACCGGCACGTCCCCGATGAGGCCGCGATCATCCGGCTGCGGACACGGGACGTCAGTGCCGCCGGCCCCGGCCCGTACCTGCCCGCCGCCCTCGGGAAAGAGGATGGTGTCCTCCAGCACCACCTGGAACCCGTGCACCGGCTCCCCGCCGCCCTCGGGCCGCAGCTCCGCCGCCCGGCACGACACCACCCTGGTGGTGAACTGAGACAGAGACGGTGGCGCCGTGAGGGACAGCCCGGGCCTGCCCCGCGCCTCGGCCCCGGCCCGACGCTACCTGCCGGGCCCAGCTGTCCCGCTGGCACCGGAACACCATCACGGCCGCTCGGCACAGAAGAGCCGGGACTGGCGGCGAGGGCGGCCGCGGAGGAACAGGGACTGGCGGTGGCGGCCGCCGTGCCGCGACCGGGCGGGGCCTGCGCGGTGACGCGCGGGCGCGCTCCCGCCAGCGGCGCGCGTTGCCGGGGCCGGTGCGGGTGAGCGGCTCCCTGAGCCCGGCGCGGCGGCGGCCCGAGCGCACGGCACACGGCTGCGGCAGTTCACGTTTATTGCCCCGTGCTCCGCGAGGGTAACCTCACTACGGGAGAGCTACGGGAGAGCGGACCGCGTCCGCCGCCCAGGGTCGGGAGCGCTGCCCGCGGCGACGCGCGAGCTGAGGCGGCCCCGCTTCCTCGGAGATCCCTGCCCGCGCTGCTCCTCGGTGCTACCGCTGCACCGGCTGGGCTCCTGCGGCCGCGGCGGCCCCAGGGGCCTGGGCGTCAGTCATCCTGCGGGAGGGAGGAGCGAGGTACCAGGGACAGGGCCGAGACCGGGCCAGCCCTGGTCGCCGCAGCTGGCGCCAGCCAGTTGTCCCGGGGAGCGTTTCCACGCTGGCTCCAGGACAGGCTGCCCGAGGGGTGCAGCAGGAGATGCTGCCGGTGTCCCGGAGCCGGCAGAAGGCTGAGGCTGGGTTGTGCTCGGCAGGGCATCACGAAGCAGCTGGCAGGTGGTACTTACATCCAGGTCATCCATGGCTGGTGGGGGGCCTTTGTCTGTCACCTTCTCCAGCATCTGGATGGGAAACAAATGGCTGGATCCCCAAATGCCTGGTGTCCTCCTATTCCACACACTCATACGATATGCTCCAGGATCCTGAGGCCAGTGGCCCAGCTCACCTCTGCGTACTGTTCCACCATAGCCCTCTCCACCTCCTCGTCCCCTTCCCAGTCTCGCCAGTTGTCAAAGTCCACGGAGAGCCAGGCTGGCTGTGGGCACAAAGAGCATTCCCTGAGCGGGGGGAATAGCACTGCAGGGACCTGCAGCCCTGAGGCAGCTCCTGCACAGGCGAGGGGCCTTGTCAGACTGGGGAGGGGCAGGAAGCAGGAGTGTCCCTTTGCCTGCAGGTACTGGTGCTGATCCTGAGTGTGTCAAAGAAAAGGGGTGCCACATCCTCCCTGGAAGGCAGAAGTCTGTGGACTAGTGGTGATGATCAGGATGGGATTTTTGTGAGCTCTGTCTTGGAGTCCCCTGTGGGGGCCTCTGTGTCTGTCCTGGGGAAAGGTTGATTCCTAGGAGCCAGGAGGTGCTGAGTGGGGATAGCACACATGCTGAGGCACCAGGCACCACACACACCTTGATGTTCTCCTTGGTGATGCGTGGCCAGGCCACTTTCTCCTTCCACTTCCTCATAAAGCACGTGATGGAGCGGTCAGAGCGCTTCTCCCGTGAGTCCTGCCAAAAAATCAGGGGTGCCTTAGTGTCTGCTGGTCTCCTGTCTGCATAGGGTTACAGCTCAGCCCTGTGCAGGATGTGGGGTCACAGAACTAAAGAGACAGGTTGTTTCTGGCTTAGGGCAGCACTGTGAGTATCAGCCCCAGGGTTGTAGCTCTCAGGCTCACCCCACGGAAACTCTCAGGATGCGCAGCATTCAGTGTGGAGTAGCATTGCTCAAGATTGCACAGATTGGCTCTGACTCTGAGCCTGACAGAGGCTGTCGGAGAACAGTTTGTTGGCGGGAAACCTCACCTTGGAGTTGACCCTGGCGTACAGGTTGATCTCGTTGTAGAACTCCACACCGTCTGCACTTTTGCAACTGCCAAAACATTATAACAACCAGGCTAAGGAGACAGCTGAGGCCACGCATGCTCTCCTCTCACAGAGTCTTCCCGATCCCCTGAACCACCCCCAGAGCAGGGCCGTGTCGGTCGGCAGGGCCGTGGCAGCTCACCTGAACACCAGCCGGTGGTCCTCAATGACGACCTTCACGTCCGTGCTGTCCTCGACACAGAACTCCAGGTACACGTACCGCGGGCGGTCGTACCACAGTGTCTTTGCGGGTTGCCTTGGGGAAGAGCACACCAGCGGGTATCACCAGCGGGCACTTCCCGGTGCCCAGCAGTGCTCAGCAGGGCCCGCGCGGGACACGGGGGGCGAGGGCGAGGAAGGGGCCCCGGACACGGGCTCTGCCGGGCCGAGCCCCGGGACTGGCAGTGGGAGCCGGGCGGGTGCCGACCGGGCGGTGGGCAGTAGACACTAGCCCCGTGACGCTCCCCTCTCCCGTCCCACACGGCCCTGGCCGGGCTGTCGGCGGGCCCCGGCCGGCCTGTGTCCGCTCCCCTCTGCCTGGCCCGGCGCCGCTCCCCACTGCTTCAGGTCGGAGGGTCCTGTCGGGAGGTGCCTCGGCCGAGCACCGTGCACGGGTTCCGCGCGCTGCCTGTCCCGTCCGGCCGTGCTCACCTCGCCATGGCGGTGCTATTTCGGTCCCCGCGCTATTTCGGGCTGGGGGCGCAGCCAACCCGCCGCCCCGTCACCGCCCCCCGGTGCGCGCCCCCGGGGCCGCCGCCCCGCCCCGCCAGGGGGTGCGTTGGCTCCGCCCATAGCCCCGCCCAGTCCCGCCTCGCGGCGTCAAGACGACGGCGGCGTGCTGGCAGCGGTAGCGCCGGCTATGGAGGGAGAGGGCGGCTCGCTGGGCCCCGGCGAGCGTTGGGCGCCGGTGGGCGCCGTGTCAGCGGAGGAGGACGAGGACGAGGAGAGCGAAGAGGCGGCGGCTGCGGGGGGAGAGTCGCCGCAATCAGTGCTGCAGCTGCGGGCCGACCGGCGCCGGCTCCACGGGGCGCTGCTGGCGCTCGCCACGCACTTCGCTCAGGTGCAGTTCCGACTGCGGCAGGTGGCCCGGGCCGGCCCGGCCGAGCAGCCGCGCCTGCTTCGCGACCTCGAGGACTTCGCCTTCCGCGGCTGCTCCGCGCCGCTTCCCCATGATCTCGGCGCCGCTCCGGTGAGTGCCCGCGGCAGGGCTGAGGGGGGCTTTTGCTAAGGATAGACAGCACTGGCGCCCGCGGAACCGGCATCCTGTGGCTCCCTGCCCCGGGGTCGGTATATGGGCTTGACCCGCCCTGAAGCCCCTTAGCGGCGGTTGCGATCCCGCTGCCGGGAGGGGCTCGGCGGTTGCACTGCCCGCGGTGCTCGGGTTTGCACAGAGCTCAGCACCAGAAGTGCACAAGGCCCTGGTGACTCGGAGCCAGCTCGCAGGGTTGTGCCCTAGAGCCCTGAGTGGTGTGTCACCGCTCCACACCCTGGTACAGCACAGGTGACTCAGGATCTGTGATATGTACATGTTATTTGGATGCTTTCTTCCTGGATCCTGGCCTTGTGGGACAGGACGTGGGTGCAGGTGGTCTGGAGAGGTGCTTTCCCCTCCCTTATCAGATGAGGTGATGTAACTGGTATCTCTGCTTAGTGCTCAGACACATTTCTCTTTCAGACTGATTTGCAGTGGTCACCAGTGAAGTACATGAGCTGCAGGAGATACTCCTCATGTCATAAGCCTGTTCTCTGTGGCTTGGGTATGACAATAAGTCTTCAATTTTATTTACTGATAACTTTTTTTTCAGGGTGAGCGAGAGAAGCAGGAGCAAATTGAGGTCCAGAAGGAGAAGCACAAAGAGCTGATCCTGCAGCTCAAGACACAGCTGGATGACCTAGAGACCTTTGCTTACGAAGAGGGCAGCTATGATTCTCCGCCACAGTCTGTGGTTATGGAAAGACAACGGGTAAGGCTCAGAAATCCTCCTGCTGTATTTTCTAGCCCTTGTGAGTGTCTTACAGACTGTAGGCACTCATCAGTTTGTATTTCTCACCAGCAGCTATAATAGAAATAACACGTTTGTCTACGTGTGTGAATCTGTCCCATGTCTTTTGCAATTATTTCTGTGCGGCAAAGGTATCCTGTTTCTGAGAGAACCTCTGGGAAAAGGAGTATTGAAACTCCTGGGCAGTAGTACCACATGGTGAAATTGCACTGCTCACTTGTGTTTTGCAGATAATTATAAATGAGTTGATAAAGAAGCTGGACCTGGACTTGGGTGAAGATTTTGCAACACTCTCTCCAGAGGAGCTGCGGCAGCAGTTGGATGCTGCCATAGCACAGGTTGTGAATCCAGCCAGACTGATGGAGCAGCTGGTGGAACAAATGAAGACCCAGATAAGGGACCTCGAAATGTTCATCAGCTTCATTCAGGGTCAGTGATGAGTTTTTGAATGAGCAGACTGAATTGCTTTGTAATTCCCTGATGTAGTCATGAGGAGGAAGGTCATGGATGTTGGGAGATGCAGGAACAGCTTCTGGGTCACAGGAAAATACAAATCTTTCTAAACTGATGGTGAGGAAAAGTATTGATACAGTGATGAAAGAGATCCAGAGGGGTCTGAGGAATGTTGACCTTAATACTTGGGATATGGAGCTGAAATTCACAAATGTGAAATAATGATGTGAAATTCTTTTTATAGATGAAGTTGGAAGCTCTGGCAAGGCAGAAGATGGCCACTGTAATTGTGGAGGCTCCTACAAACCCAACACCAGGCCTTCTGGGAATAGAGGTGGGCACAGCACTGTCTGCAACTTCCAGCTCCTCCCTGGAGCTTTGATGAGCATGAACCAGTCATTGTCTGCTTTTTCCTGGCAGATGGTTTCTGTGCTTCTGCACTCCTTCTGCTGAAAGTCTGTGTCCTGTTCCTTTATCCTCCTTCCATGGGATTCTCAGAGTAGTCACAGAGCCTGAGCATGTGGCATGGAAGGTGGGCTCAGACCTCAGTGGGGGTCAGGAAGAGTATGCTTATACTTGGTGCAAAACACACTGTAATTTGTGCTCTTCAAGCTCTCTGTTCTGTGAGTAGCTACAGTGAGCTGGGGGGATCCAGTGTTCTTTGGAGTTTGAGACCTCCCTACTTATCCCTTGAACCTGCTGGAAATACAATAATGTAGCATGAGGCATCTGCTGCTACTCAGAATGCTAGCCTGAAGGGATTTTCAGATATTTGCACTCCCTTTGTGTGTATGAACAAGCAGAGTTGTTGACTCTCTAATGTAAGTATGTTTTTCTCTTTTCTAACCTGGTCAGTGAACCCAGAAGATCCCAGGATGCAAGAAACAGGCCTGCAGATCATGCGCCGCATGCTGGCCGTGCTGCAGATCTTTGCTGCCAGCCAATTTGGCTGTGCCACTGGTCAGATCCCTCGCACCCTCTGGAAGAAGGACCAAGACAACCACGACTTCTCCCCCTTAGTTGAGAAACTGGAGTTGTCGGTGAAGCGGGTGAGACGGCTTTTCCTGAAACAGCAGGAGGCAAAGCGTGTTATCTGCTCCTCTGAGCTGCCGGACATTCCCCCGGAAGGCAGAGACGAGGTGACTCTGGCCGTGCGCAGGGAGCTGACGGTCGCTCTGCGGGACCTGATGGCTCACGGGCTCTACGCCTCTTCCCCAGTCATGAGCCTGGTGTCGGCCCCCATCGCATGCTTGTTTCCCGCGTTCACGCCCTCGCCGCGGACCATGCACCCCTGGGAACTCTTTGTCAAGTATTACAACTCTGAGAACGGACAAGCCTTCGCAGAATCCCCAGCTCGCAAGCTCTCCCAGTCCTTCGCCTTGCCTGCGAAAAGAGTAGTGGTGTTGACCGCGAAGCAGAGCCTGCTGACAGCCATCCACACAGTGCTCATGGAGCACAGCCCCTTCAAGCGCAGTGCAGACTCAGAGCTGAAGGCGCTGGTGTGCATGGCGCTAAATGATCAGCGCCTGGTCTCGTGGGTCAACCTCATCTGCAAGTCTGGAGATTTGATTCAGACTCACTACCAGCCCTGGAGCTACATGGCCAGCACCGGCTTTGAAAGTGCGCTCACCATCCTCAGCCACCTGAGCAACTTGAGGTTCAACCTCCCAGTTGACTTGGCTGTTCGGCAGCTGAAAAACATCAAAGATGCTTTTTGATGTGTTTTTATTGTAGATCGTCCATTTTGCACTAGTAGGGCAGCTGTAGGGCTTAAGAAGGCTGGCTTTTGTAAGACCAACTTTGTTTCTCTGGTATTTGCTTTTAGGGAAATCTTAGGGTGTCATGATGTTGGCAGTGTGTTGTCTGGTGCTGCTGTGCTGGAAGCCACAGGTTGGGCAGCACCTTGCCCTGCCCACTCCCTGCTGCTCTCAGGCCAAACTGCCCTGCCCAGTGGCCAGTGACTGTTCGGGGGTGGGGGCAGAGGCCTGGCCACGGGGCCTGCAGGTGGGGGAAGGCCCGTGGCAAGTGTAGCTGAGCTCCTTTGTGGTTATTTCTCAGTCTATGCGCACAGATCCCTCCCGGAGGAGGGAGCTGGCAGGTGTTGAGGCATCTTGGAGGCTGCCTGGTCACATATGACTTGGCGTCCCCCGGGTGGATGTAGGAGAAGATGGGGGCCGATCCAGAGGTGGCCAGGGCTGCTCCAGTGGCTCTGCAATCCGTGTCCCTTGGGCTGCTGGGGCGCTTTGTCCAACGGACCCAGCTCCTTGGTCCAGGCTTTCGTGTGGGGGTCAATGCAGCCCGGTGTCCCGCGGGGTATATTAAATACCAATGTAGTACCCGTGTGCTCTGTCCGTTACCGGGGCTGTGACGCGGCGCTCGCCGTGCCTGGGGGCGGCGGAGGCGGACAGCGGCACCGCCGCACGGTGCCGGCAGCGGCTCCCGGTGACGTAGCGGAAGTGACGCAGTGTCGCTGAGCCAAAGGCGGGGGCGCGACGAGCCATTTCTCTTCCGGCCTGAGCGCCATCGCAGCGGAGCCTCGGTGAGTGCGGGCGGGCGCGGGATCCGCCGCCATCCGCGGGGGTGGCGGCCGGGGCGCGGATGACGGGCACGGTCTGACTGCCGGCTGCTGCCTCCGCAGAGATGGGGAAGTTCATGAAGCCCGGGAAGGTGGTGCTGGTGCTGGCCGGGCGCTACTCGGGACGGAAGGCCGTCATCGTGAAGGTGAGCGTGGGGCTCAGCCGGCGGGGCCGCGCCGTCCTGCCGGGGCAGGCGGGAGCCCGGGGGGCGGCACGGCTGCGGGTCCTGCGGGGCCCGCGCGGCCGCGGCTCCTCGGTGCTATCGCTGCCACGGCCTGTTCGTTTCAGAACATCGACGATGGCACCTCGGACCGGCCGTACAGCCACGCCTTGGTGGCCGGCATCGACCGCTACCCGCGTAAGGTGACTGCTGCCATGGGCAAGAAAAAGATCGCTAAAAGGTCCAAGATCAAGTCCTTTGTGAAGGTTTACAACTACAACCACCTGATGCCCACCCGGTGAGTGCTGCTGCCGGCAGGGCCGGAGGAGTCTTGGCTGCTTTTGTGGTTCTTGTGCTCTCTGCTGAACACCGCGAGTTACCACGGCTGTTAATGCTGTGGCTGAGGGAATGTGAGGCTCACACTCTGCAAAAACAGGGAGTTGGGGGTCTGAGGCTGAGTGGGAGTATTAATAAACTTTTGGAAAGAGGCAGCTGGCTCTTATTTCAGCCACACTGGTCTTACCTTTGCTCAGGGGGTGTCAACAGGTAAACAGTTTGAAACAGCTGTGAGGGTCTGGAGCTGGCAGAGCCATCTCTTACTGTGCCTCAGAGCTCCCAGAGCAGCTCCCAGGCACCACATGGAACAGAGCTGCATGTCACTTAGAAAGTGTGTGGCTGTTCCCTTTATAGGCTGAACTGAGACTGTTGTAGTGGTTTAGTGATTCCTGAACTGAGGAGACTTCACGAGCTGTAACTCCTTGACCGGACGCTGGAATGAGTGTTTCAGCAGTCCTGGCTCTGCTTGGTTTTCAGCCCTGTGCCAGGTACCATGCCCCTTTTGAACTGTTCTGCTCTCTCCCAGGTATTCTGTGGATATTCCCCTGGACAAAACAGTGGTCAATAAGGATGTGTTCAGGGATCCCGCTCTGAAACGCAAAGCAAGACGTGAAGCCAAGGTGAAATTTGAGGAAAGGTGAGTTGGGAGCTTATCTCTTCAGTGGTGTTGGTGCACATCCCCAGAGTGAGGAGTTGGTGTGGCTGTGCCACAGCCTGTGAGTCTCCAAGCTGGCACTTCTGCCCCAGCTTCTTTGCATGCATGTTTGTTGAGCATGTTCTTTTCACCTGTGCGTGTGTGCAGCATTGTGCCAGCGTGTGTGGGGCCTTTCAGGTGCCAGAGGATGATCTGACAACATGCTGCCAGTTCATCCTCTCTTAGCGCTGGACTGGGTGGGTCAGGGCAGTGCTGATGCTTTGCATGGGAGTGCTTGGGTTTCTGCTCTTTCTTTACGGTTTTCTGTTCAGAAGCACCTTCCGAGGAAGGAGCTGTGACCTCAGTGGGACACAGAGTGTCTTGGGCAGCCCCTGAGCTGTTCTCCAAGGGCATCTCCCCCTGCCACACGAGGTGTCCAACTGCTGTTGTGCTGTCCTGTGCTGGTGCTTGCTGGGGTGGAAGGTCTCACAGTGTAGGTGTCCTTCATGAGATATGTGGAACCCGGCACTTGCTTCCCTTGGAATGTCAATATTTAAAGTGGATCTGGTCGTAGCTCAGGCCAAAGAGACAAGGTGATTTGCTCTGGGTGAGCTGGGTGCTACATTCTGTCTGTCTGGGGCAGCTCAGGTGCAGGTTTGGTGCTATTACCTGCTAGTACACATCCTTCTCTAACCTGTGTTTTCTCTTTCAGGTACAAAACCGGCAAGAATAAGTGGTTCTTCCAGAAGCTGCGATTCTAAGGGTGTAACAAGGTTGCATCAATAAATGTTTATTAAAAACCATGTATTTTTTTGTTATTTAACAAACAAGCAGTGGTGTGGTCATGCTTGCTCTGTGTCTCTAAGAGCTGGGAAAGCCACTGCAGTCCAGGTGAGCGTCAGTACGTTTGTGGAGCCTTGTGCAGCCCAAGCCACAGGTGCAGGTGACACCTCTGGGCGTGCTCTAGGTGTGGCCACGGCTGCGCTTCCCTTCTGCAGCTGCAGGGTGCGTGATGTTCCTGCCACAGGGGAAATCTCTTATTCCCAAAACTGGGGTGATCCCTGAGAAAAAGGGGTGGGAGAGGGAAGGCAAATGGGTGATTCCGGGTGTCGGCTGAGTGCACGGTGATTTGTGTGGTGACTGACCTGTGGGTGTTGGATTTTAGCTTCCCAAACGGGGCAGTGCTGGCTGCAGGCCTCCCGGAGCGTAGGGGCTGGGTCGGGTTGTAGATCCAAGAGTGGGGCAGGAAGAGTTCATTTCAGTATTTTATTTATTAGCTGGTCCGTTCCTGGCAGAGCGGGTGGGTGCTCAGGGAAGGCGAGTTAGGCGGGGCGGCGTTGGGGGAAGACGGGGGTGATGAGGTATCGGGCGGGGCCGGACGGGCCCGGCCTTCCACCGCACCCGGGCCGCGCTCGGGGCTGCGCTCGGAGGGACCGGGGCGGGGCGGGGCGAGGCCGCGGAAACGAAAGCGAAAGGGCAGAGCGGACGCGGGGGTCCGAGTGGGGAGAGCGGTCCCGGCGGGTGGGGAAGGGGTCCCGGCGAGCAGGCAAGGGTTCCCCGCGGGACCGCGGCTCCGGTCCGTGCTGCCGCCAGCGCCGCGGGGATGGATTCGGAGGAGGTGAGGAAGAGCTGAGCCACGGGGACCTGCGGGTGGGGGGCGGCGCAGCGTGGCTGAGACCCCTCCTGTCTCTAGGACTCCTTCATCCGGCTGCCCCCCAGTGAGGGCCCGCAGGACGCTGGCTCGGAGAGCCTCGAGCAGCTCCGGCGGGAGGTCGAGCGGTGCAAGGTGGGTCTGGCCGTGCCCGAGAGAGGGGTTAGTCGGCCCCGGCCAGGAGCTCGGGTGTCTTTTGTAGGACTACGTGTCAGAGGCGGCAGAGAGGAGTAATCCCATGGAGAGGAGAGCCTGTTCGAGGGTCCAGGCTCATTCCCAAAGGCACAGCCTGTGCCGAGGCTGGGTGGCTGGTGGGGGTGACACAGTGTCGTCAGGGTCTTTGCTGTCTGATGGTGCTTCTCACAGGAGCTTTGCAGTATTCTGGAGCAAGACCAGGCAAAGCTACAAATAGCTAAGGAAGCTTCAGAGCAAAGGACACGAGAGCTGAAGAAAGAAGGAGAACTTCATAAAATTTTTGAGCAACAACTGTCTTTAAATGGAGATGAAGAAAGAGCCCACCAGGTCGGTGTTCAGTGGATGTGTCTTAGGCTTGGAAGGGTGGCAGGGGGTGCAGGGGCTGCATCACACAGGTCACTGCTCTGAGATCACTTGCTTGGGATCCAGTGGAGGTTTCACAGGAAACAAGGCCTGTGCTGAGAAGTGAGGTAGTGCTGCAGTGAGGGGAGGGCTGTCCTCAAAGGAGAAGAACCAGGGCAGAGCTGCAGCCAGTCAAGAGCAGGAGCATGGGGTGGAGCTGTGCGCCCAAGAACAGTGCTGTGCTCAGAACAGAAGTGTACTGCAGCCCCTCGTGTCCGGATGTTCCCTACTTCCCACCCTTTCCTTCCTTCCAGATTTTTGCAATAAAGGAGGAGAACAACAGACTGAGGCAGGAGAAGGAGGTTCTGAAAAATAAACTGGAAGAATTGAAGAAGAGGGTCCTCTGGAATGATCCTGTGATGGTAACAGAGTGTGTTGGGGCACTTGGGTCTGTTGGCAAGGGCACAAGCCTGGCTGGAGAAGCTGCAGGTGAATGCAGCTGCGCACTGTGATGACTGGAACAGCTGTTAGCAGGCGGCTCCTCTGCCAGGGCCAGGAGCTCTGGTCATGGCTTTGGGATTCCAGGCACAGCCAGACACTAGGAGAGACTCTGCTGAGGTTCTCCAGCTGTTCATTTGAGCCATGAGTTTATTTCTAGTCCATGGATTGGGAGGGACATGCCCTGTGCAGGGCCCAGTCTCCTCCAGGTGCTGTCTGTACTTGAATCTAGATGCTGCCTGCCTTTCCGGAAAAGAAAATGATCTTTAAGGGGCTTACAGCAAACAAGGAGGACATGAACAGTCTGATGCTCAGCCCACAGATCCACTACCCTCTGCAGGGGGGCTCAGCTCTCATCACCTTTGAGAAGGCAAAGGGTAAGTGTGAGAAGAGCACTGCTCCGGCCAGGTGTCCTCGATGATTTTGGGGCCTGCCCTGTGTCCTCTCCCTGTGCCAGAGTTTGGTGCTGCCACTCTCCCTGTGTTGTGTGCGGCTGTGCCTCCTCCCGGACATCTTCACTGTGCTGGGACCGGGCAGTCACTCCCCTGTGCTGGGACCGGGCAGTCACTCCCCTGTGCTGGGGGCTCTCCCTGCCTGCAGTGGCCCAGAGGATCATAGAGATGAGGGAGCACACAGTGCAGCTGAGCTGTGAGGAGCTGGAGGAACTCGACCAGTGCAGAGTGCAAGTGCAAGCAGTGCCAATGGAGATCATGCTGCCATCTGCCCTGGAGGTAGGGCCCAGGGGTCCCCTGCTCCCCATGCCATGGAGCTGCCCTGGGCACGCTGCTTCCCCTGTCTGAGCCTGCCTCGACCAGGGCACTGCTAACCAGCCACACCCAGCACTGCTCCCCTGAGCTCTGGGGCCAGTCCTGCCCTGGCACCGACTGGCCACTGCCACCCACAGATCAGGCTGACTCAGAGCAGCAGGAGCATCCTTGTGTCTGACTTGCCCAGCCTGGACATCCCTAAGGAGGCAGTGCTGGACAAGCTGGAGCTCTTCTTCAGCAAGACAAAGAATGGGGGCAGCGAGGTGGAGAGCAGGGAATTCCTGGAGGACTCTGACCAGGTGGTGCTGACCTTCACACAGGATGGAGGTGCGTGGGGTGTGCTGAACTTGGGTGGCTGGCAAGGGTGGAGCAGCCCAGCCTGGTCTGGGGGGAGATCTCCTGAGAGCAGATGAAGCTGTGTTTGGGGAACAGGGAAGATCGAGTGAGCCCCAGGCTGTTCTGCCTCCCCCAAAACTCTGCTAGTGTGGGTGAGCTGAGCAATGAGCTGGGCAGTGTCAGCCTTGGTGCCTATGCCAGGGACAGAACCTCCCCTGGAGCTTACCTGGGCAGCTCAGGGCTTTCCTTTCCATATACAGTGGCAGAACCTCTGATTGAAAGAGGATGTATGCAAGTGCCCATCGGGAAAGGGAAATACAACGTCAAAATATCACCATGCATGCGTGGAGACATCTCTAACCTGCAGGTAAGGGCATGAACCCTGTGTAAGGATCACCTACCAGCCTCGGTTGAGGCAGCACAGGTGGGGGGCTCCTGAAGCCCCTCTCCCTGCGCTGCTCTGCAGCTCACCCCCTGCTCTGCCCAGCTCCAGCCCTCCCGCTGCCCCAGGACGGTCCTGCTCTTGGGCATCCCCGATGTGCTGAGTGAGGAGTCCATGCGAGACGCCCTGGAGATCCACTTCCAGAAGGCCAGCCGCGGCGGCGGGGAGGTGGATGCCCTCGCCTACGTCCCAGCGGGGCGGACGGGGGTGGCCGTGTTCGAGGAGGACACGGGCTAGTCCTGGCCAGCTGCAGGCTACTCCTGCCCAGCGCCGTCAGCCCGGGGCTGAGGAGCTCCGTGCGTCCGTTGGCCGGCGGGCACGGGGGAAATTAAAGTGTCTGTTGGGAGCACCCACCGTGTCTGTTGTGCTGGGGCCGGGCCGGGCCGGGCCGGGCGCTGCCGGGGGCAGGCCTCTGAGGGGCTGGGCCGCGCCTTCCCGCAGGGCCCGGGGCGGGGCGGCCCCGCTTTCGCTTTCGTTTCTCCGCGGCGGCGGAGCTGGAGCGGAGCCGGGGGCGCAGAGCCGGGGTGGGCCCGGGGTGGGCCCGGTGTGGCGAGGCGCGGCCGCCGCCGGGGCTCCCGGGAGGCCCTGGCGGTGTGGCGGGGCCCGGGCAGCCGCCCCCGCGGGCATGGCTGGCCGCACGGTGCGGGTGCAGGGCTTCCCCGCCGAGCTGCCTGCCGACAGGGCGGCCGACAAGCTGACCATTCACTTCCTGCGCTCTCGCAACGGCGGCGGGGACATTGCCGACGTTCGGGTGCTGCACGGGTCCCCGCCCTGCGCCCTCATCACCTTCGAGGCGCCAGAAGGTAACGCCCGTGGGACCCCCGGGGGCCCGGCCTGTCCCAGCATCCCCAGCCCCAGTCTTCCCTGTCTCACCGTCCCCAGCCCCAGTCTTCCTGTCCCACCATCCCCAGCCCCAGTCTTCNCGGCCCCCGGCCGGCCCGCCCCCCCCGCCCCAGCCCCCGCCCTCCCTGTCCCACCATCCCCAGCCCCAGTCTTCCTGTCCCCCCATCCCCAGCCCCAGTCTTCCCTGTCCCACCGTCCCCAGCCCCACTCTTCCCTGTCCCACCATCCCCTGTCCCACCAGCCTCAACCCTGCCGTCCCCTTTCCCATCATTCTCTGTCCTGCTGTCTCCTGTCCTACTGTCCCCAGCCCTGCTGCTGTCCCTTGGCTAGGCTGACACAGGTCTGGGTGGCTTTTCCCACCAGTGGCACAGAGGATCCTGAAGGTGAAAAATCACGTGCTGTCAATCGGAAGGACACGGTACCCGCTGCAGGTGACGCTGCACGCCACAGAGCTGAGGCCTGATGAGGTACTGAGGGGACATGGCAGCCCCAGCTGCTCCCACACAGACTCTCTGCCTGGCAGATAGCCCGAGAAGGGAGACCTCACTCTCTCCTTTCATCTTAATTACACTTAAATCCATTTTCATTCATATTCAAATGAAGATTTTTTTTTTTTTCTGTGCTAATAGCACAGGCAGGCTGTGCACTCAGTCATCTGGCATTTGTGCCTGTCAAATGAAGGGTAGTCAGGCTGGAGAGAACAGGCACTTTTCCCAAGTCCATCTGGTACCACACAGGGGATCCTGTTAATGCCTCTGCCATGTCATCAGCTGGACATACAGTGTATTGTTCCTATTCCCTTCTCGGGAAAGCTTAGCTTACAGACATGCTGGTGTCTAGGGAGCACTGGAGAGTTCTTGCCTCTTCCTCCAATCTCAAGAGACCGTGGCAGTAGGCACGTCTCATGTTTTCATGTCTGAGCCCCAAAAACAAGGGCATGGGACTTAGTCTGGCCTTGCAGACCTTTTTGCAAGCCTGTGGTGCCAAAACTGCTTGAAGATCTGGAGCTGAAGCTCTGCAAGGGCAAGAGAGCAACTGCATTTCACATACAGAAACAATAGTGGATTTTTCAGGTTTGAGCTTCTTGAAGAGCTCCTAGTGTGTAGAAATGTGGCCCTATCTCTGCAATTTCCCCCTCAGATTCCTTGTTTGCAGAAAGCTTTTGATGAGTGCACAAGGCCAAGGAGTTGCTTAGTCTGGGTCTTTTGGTCCTGTCTGTGTCAGGGTCCATCTCTCTCAAAAGTAGGGTGCTGAGGGGGTGAGGTGGAAGAGTGTGTCATCTCTTCTGTCAAAGTAACGAGGGGGCCAGGTCCACCTGCCGTCTGTGCCTTTGAAGAGGGTTGGTTTTGGTCCTTGCTCTCTCACTCCCTTGCTATCTACTTGCAGGTCTTCATACGTATGTGCATGACAGTTGACTATGGCAAGCTGCCCGTGGGCAAAACCCTCCTGAGGGACTTGCAAAAAAGCTACAACGATGTACAGCTCAGCTTTGACTCAAAGAATATGCACTGCATAGTCCAGGGACCATTCACTCAGCTGCAGACCTTCAGCAGAGACCTGCTAAAGAGCCTGAACCCCAGGAGCCAAGCCATTGACAAGATCCTCCTGCCAGCTTCCAGCTGTGGGGCCAAAGAGATGGGAATGCATGGTCACCAGCAAGTGCCCCACTCCACTCAGTCAGCACAAGAGACTGCAAAGCTGCCAAATGGGGACCAGGCACATGAAATGGCAGCTCAAGTCCCATCACCTCAGAGCCCAGTGGGTGGGGAAGCTGCACAACTTTTGGGGAGGCTGGAGGACTTTTCCCTAGCAATGGACTTGGACATTTACTTATACATGCAGAGGTTCTGTGCTGCTGAGTACCAAGGTGTGCTGCACCACTATCACGTGGATGTGGTGGACGTCAGGGGCAATGGCATTGCTATATTGTACCTCCGACCATCTGGAGGTCTGTCTGGGGACATGGAGGCCTTGCACCAGGCCCACCTGGCCCTGCAGCAGCTCTACCAGCAGCTGGAGGTGAGCCTGCGCAAGGAGAAGATTGCTAAGGAAGGGCTGGGAATGGACAGCCAGGAACTCAGGGCTCTGACACGTGAGCTGCAGAAGCTGTATCCCCAGTTGCTCTGCCATGAGGATGTGAAGCAACTTTATCTTGTTGGAAACCTTGTTGATGTGTCCCAGGCCAAGCAATTCCTTCAGGATTCTGTCTCCAGGAGAAATGCTGTGCACATGGTTGACATGCTGAGCAGCTCCCAGCCCTCTGGCACCACACAGGCTGCATTACACCTGGTCAAAGTGCCTGTGGGTGCTTCAGCCACAAGGCTTAGCCCAAGCAGGCCGGAGCTGAAAGGTGAGTTCAAGCTAGCTGCCAACTTCAGCACCCTGAAAACTGACAGGTCTCAGGCTGGCCAGGGCCTCTTGCTGAATCAGGACTCTCCACCAGTGGGACAGGTGCAGCTTTCTGGGACACATTCATCAGAGGTAGATGCTCCAGGTCTGAGTGACCCAGAGGCACTGACCCAGCAGTCTTGGCCTCCCTCCCCTATGACAGATGAAGTTCTGGGGTCAGCAGCAGAGCCTCAGCAGAACGACCCCACAGAAAGGGACCATGTGGAAGGAGGTGTCAGACTCACAGGACAAAAGGTGCTGTTGCCCTTTGCAGGCAGAGAAAACAGCACTTTTCAGCATCCTGAGGACTCTAAAGGCTCAGGTCGCATTGGGCACCGCTTCCTCGCTGACCTGTCCAGCATCTGTGATGTGACATGGACTTCTTTTGCTTTAGGCTCCAAACCCTCTGCATCCAGGCCCGTGCTGCGACGGTCCAACAGCTTCTCCCTGCCAAGGTCAAAGGAAAGCAACAACTCCAGAGACAGCAGCAGCAGGGTGAGTGAGGAAATGTGCCTGGACTCTCTGCAGTGGTTTTACCTGAAAGATATCTGCCATGCCACTATTGATGAGCTGTGCAGGGCTGAAGGGGTGCGCATCTTGGAGCGCCATACTGGCAACTGCACAGTGCTGATGCTGCAGGCAGCAGACAGGAAAAGGCTGGTCCAGGCTAAATGGAAGCTGGAAAATCTTGTGCAGAATTGCCCTGACTTGGTCTGTCAGAGTGTGAACTACTCGGACCTTGCTGTCAGTGGTCCAGATGACAGTGACCTGAATGATCTGTGCAGCCTCCTGCAAGGAAAATCCTTCCAGGTTGGACTCGCCAAAGACAAGTACAAGCTCCATCTTGCCTGCCCCAAGGAGGTGCTACCAGGAGTGGCTGAGGCCTTCCACATGTTTTCTACCAGGAGGCTCTGTGCCATGAAGACTTCATCCATGTCTCCTGGACCAGAGAGTACAGGGAAATCAAGCATCATCCAGCCAAGCAGAAGCCGGGACCCAGTGCTGGATGCAGCCCTTCCTGGCAGCCACAGTTCCCTACAGCATCTGAACACCAGCAATAAAGTAGACTCTGCAGATGTGCTCAAGGCTTCCTGGGTGTCAGAGGCTGAGGAAAAGAGATCCCTCAGTCCTTGGAGGTTACAGCAGGCTTGGGGGCAGGAGGAGGCCAGGGACTGTACTGATTCTGGGAGAGGAGGAAGCAGATTTCTGGTCCTTGGTGCAGGGGATAAGCCAAGTCCTCCTGGCCTGAGGGAGTCCCAGGAACAGCGGAAGTCAAAACTGTGTCTGGGAGAGCCTGACACCACCCGGCTCAAACAAGTCTTGCCAGACAAATTCCAGTTTGCAAGAGACAAGAGCAGAGGAGGCCACAATGGAGCAATGGGGCAGCAGCTCTGTCCAGTCCCTGCAGCTGATGGAGCTCCTCACTCTTTGCCCACCTCGCTATCCAGGGCCACGGCTGCTGAGCCACCACCAGCTGTGGCCCAACAGGCACCTGCAGCAGAGCCCACAGATCAGGGAAGAGCCCAGCTCCTGGGGGGCAGCAGCAATGAGCAGGAGGAGTCTGACCTCCCATCACAGCAGAGAAGAGACCCCAGCCTTGGACAGGAAAGCAGCATGATCCCTCTGGACCAGTGTGGCCCCTGCCAGCGCCCCAGCGATCACGCCTTGTGCAGGACAGGTTTTGCAGCAGACAGTACGCAGACAGCTTGCTGCAGATCCTCCTCACCTGCCCCAAGCTGCAAGGTCCTGGAGACACTGAAGATCTCCTCCGTGTCTCAGAACCTGCCTGGATCCTATCAGAACACACTTCAGCTCGCTTACAGCATCCCTGACGGCGTGCAGGGGGTAGGTACCACCACAGAGCTTCCCCATCCCACTGCAACCCACATGGGGCGGGTTCTGTCAGGGAGGCTGGGGGAAAAAAGAGCAGCTACAGGTCTCTACAGCCCCCTGAAAAGCAGCAGAGATATTAACCTATAAAAGGCAAAAAGCTCCACATCAGGTTTTGGAGCAGCTTTGCTGCTTCTCAAGAGCATGTGTGGCCTCTGGTTTCAGTTGACAGTGACTATCAGCCCATGGGGATCATAGTCATCAGTGTAGTTTTCCGGCTAGACAAACATTAGAAATCCCCTCAGAGGCACAGCACTCCAGCCATTGTTCAAAGTGTCTCGTTCCTGTTCTAAGGTTGGGGACCCTCGCCCAGGACAGCCTTACAAAGGGGGGAATTTCTGTGCCTTCCTGCCTGATAATGAGGAAGGGCTGATGACAGCAAAACTGCTGAAGAAGGCATTTGAACATGGGCTGACATTCCAGATCAAGTCCTGTAATGGAGAAGAAAGAGTAACATGGGGCTTTATCCCCCACAAAACCTCCTGGGATGGAGGCAAAGCCAAGTATGGCCCAGCTCATCCTAAGCTTCTGGGTATGGCTGTGGGTTTTTTAGCAATTGGAGGAGAACCGTGGGCTCCAGCTCAAAAAATCCTGGCAGGGATGGCTCTTCCACCCTCCCACAGTGGCAGAGTTGGTGCCTCCCTTTGCTTCAGCTTGCAGGGCAGCTGTGGCATGGCAGACCAGCCCTGGTACCCTCCAGCTGGAGCAAAAGCCCTTGCCCATCCCACAGCCATAAGTGGTGTGGAGACCTCTAAGTTCCCCATGGCCAAGAATTCTGGGCCCTGTTCACTTACAGCCTTTCCCATGACAGTGCTGGGTACGAGCTGTGCCTGCAGGCAGCAGGACATCCCAGGAGCAGGACTTCCACACTCAGCCCCCACTGAAAGATTAGGGCAAAACTGAAGGGCTGCTTCCCTCTGTGGTTTTGGCACATCAGCAGGATTTACATTGCTTCCTCTCTGCCCCACAGGAATGGCTATCTGGATGCCCACTACCTCCATGAGGTCAGCACAGTTCTGAATAAGCTGGGCCTTGTGTGATTCTCCCTCAGCCACAGCCTGTGGCTTCCCTTTGCCTTCTTTTCCTGCTGAGAAAACTGAAGCTTAACGGAGACAGATCAGGAGAAAGCAGGTGTTTGTTGAAGGAGCTCCTGCGTTCCCCAGATGTAGCCGGAAATCTGCACATTAGCAAAGAGCAGCCCCTCTGTCCCTGCCCCATACAGGCCTCAGCATGGATCAGTGCTTCCCTGAAACTCCAGCTCCTCTTGGATGTATGTCCTGGCAGCCAGTCACAGAGCTGAATGCAGCTGATTGCAGGCTGAGCCTCGTGTGGGTTTCAGCAGCAGACACAAACCTGGGCAGGAGACTGCACCTAGTCCAGCCCCAGCTTGTGGAAGTCTCTTGCACCTCCTGCCACTACAGGCAGGTTCCAGCTCAGCTGCTGCCAGAGCTGGGGCTGGAGATGAGCTGTCTTTAGGGTCAGCTCTTCACACTGACAGCTCAGGCCCCAGCAGAACCCCCATGCTCCAGCCCCTCCCTAGCACCTGCTCTGAGGCCAGCAGGTGACCTGGTCCTCTCCGTAGGAGAACATTAGCAGCTTTCAGCACCCACCTCCCAGGGACAGTCTATGCTGACAAATAAATAGGATTTACTCTCATGTTTGGTAGTGGCTCTTCATGCCTTGTCTTACCCTCAGCCCAGGCACCCACTTCAGTCCCACCTGGCTACTGAGACATGCAGATACTACGTGCAGAGCCCAGTTAAAGGCTTCACAAACAAAAATCACCGTGGCTGCCCTCCAGGAAGAGTGTCAGGAACAACACTCAAGCCAACAATTAACAGTTGTCCCTGAGAGCAGAGGCATCCTCTCACGCTGGGAGCGTTAGACTTTGTCAACTGAACCCGCCCTGAGCTGTGGGCAGAGGGTTCACCACAACAGAAACCTAAGCAACGTACTGTGGAAGGTTTTGTTATGCTTTTAATTAACATTTGAAACACATAAGGCATATGGTAACATTTGACAGAGGAGCAGTACACATTGTAGTCATGTAAACAGCAGTGGCGCAGTTGTCTTCTGTCCAACTTGGTTACACGCACAAAGCGAAATACATTTCTTAACAAAAGATTTGCTATGTGTCTGTAGGATGAGCATCACTCATATCACAAATCTGCAATCAACACAATTCAGACAGTACAGACCAGACCATATGCTGTAAGAGGCTCACTCAGTCTAACACGTTTCACATCATGCTCATGTACGACTTGCCAATAACACTTTGCCATCACGAGGGCTCAGCACACCAGAGACTTCAGGCAACCAGAGTGGTTTAACACCTATGATAGCAGCTGTCAGCAGGCCAGGATCCTGCACCAGCTGAAGCCTCACACACACTGTGCTTCTTGCTTCTCCCTGGCCAATCAATTCTAGTTTAATACAGGTGTCTGAAACAAAACAGAGCTGAACTCCTTCCCAGAGCATGTGGCAGGGGCCACACTCCTCTGTGCAAGCAGAGGCCACCTCTGCTCCCTTCCCCTCCTGCAGTCAGCTTGCAACACAAGTGAGCTTCAGAGAACCAAAGAGTCAAAAATGTGGCAACCGCCGCTTGGTGACAGCAAAGGAGCTGCACTTTGTCCAAGGCCAGCAGCACCAGGCTGGGAGGCCACTGCAGCAAGGACAGGAGAGGCACTCACACCAAGCCCCCAGCAGCAGGCAGGGCCCTGAGTGCCTCCTCTGCTCATCAGCTCCTTACACTTCCACTTGGACTCCTCATGGCACAACCTTTGAGTCAGACAATCAGTAAAAGAAACATTAAATTGCACTTCTGGAATGGCACACATGATTAAGTACGGGAATCTCCCAGTTCCTCAGTAGCACAACTTTGCCCTAAACAAGCAACACTGAATGGAATGATTTTTATCCTAGGGTTTCGTTTTGGTTTTTTTGCTTTGGTCCTTAGTACACAAACCGGATGGTTAACTTCATTAAGACACTTGAAGTTGTTTTACATAGGTTCTATACTTACTGGCCCATAAAAAAAGAAAAGTAAAAAACCAAAACACAACCAACCACACCCTAGAGCAGAAGATTGAGCAGGGGTGGAGGATTGCAAGGTTACATTTAATCGTGGTGTTCCTGTACAAAACTGTTGCTACCAAGAGACACAAAATAGCCAGTGCTGAACTGGAACAGGCAGTAACTGCTTGGCATTCCGGCCTTGATAAGGGCTTCAGGAATTTTTAGGTAGAACACGTGAGCCCGAAGTGAGCCAGGAGCTAGGATTGTTTCCAAAGAGCCAAGGCTGAAGCAGCTGATAAAGCCTCACTCAAGGCTCACTCTGGAGCCAAACAGCTGCCCTGGGAGAGACAAGGGCATTACAACAAGTCTTATGGACTGGGGGGGTACAAAACCACCAGGTCAGCCCCAGAAAGGCTGGAACAGCTGGGGAGAGAACAGCTAATTCACAGAAGGTCCAACGACATCACCAGTGTTCACAAAACAGAGCTAATAAGAGTCAAAACAGGGATTTGGCAATACTTTGAAAGGCCAGTATAGAAAAGGCCCCAGTGACTTCCCAGTCATGCAGCAGAAGGCACTGAGATGCTGTTTCCCGTGGCACACAGGAGGGCAGAGGCAGCTGCCAGGCTCCTGGGCTGGGAGAGCCCAGCCATGCTGCTGGACCCAAGGCCATCCACGTAAGGCACTGAGCACCAGCCTGGCTCAGGATAAAGCAGGGAGAGGATGTCACTATGAAACACACCATAACAGCTTTCCCTTTCACCACGGAGCAGAGCCGGGAGATGGGCAGGGTTGTGTGCCTTTTGAGCAGGCTGCCCTGTCACCAAGGTGAAGTCATTTCTCAGAGGAACAGCTCCAGACTTTCCATTTCAGCAATTTAGACAATCCTCCTGTTTTCACACCTGGTAAAGCAGCATTAGACACTGTTGGATTCAGTCTAAATTAGCATGACAGGGCAAGCAGAAAGAAGCAGCAAGATTTTGGATTCAGAAAGGTAAAAAGTTGTGCTTGAGAGTTCCATCAGCCTGTGTTTATGAAGTTCGAGAGGTGAACTGACAAGGATCTGTGAGAGGACTCCAGCACTCCTCTGAGGTTGTAGGGAACAGGGTTGTTGCAATATTTAAAGTTAGCCAGGGCAAGACCCCTGGAAGCTGTGCCTATGCATTTCTAAAGAACTCTGGACTGAGCCCAAGCACCTGAACCACTGACAGACAGGAGTCCCACTGGAGGAGGCTGAGGGAGAAGCCAGAGAGGAACCCCAGCCCTGAGTGGGCTCTCTTGGGTGTTGGTGGGGCTGTGTGCCCAGCCCTGTGTCCAGTGGGTACCTGCCCTCCTGGGGCCCTGGGCCCTCCCTGTGGGCTACTTAAACAGGAGTCTAGTCTCAAGGTTTTGCTTCTGGAGCACGAGTTTTTCCATGATGGACAGCTATTCTTGGTGCCCTTGGATTCACCAGTTCAAGTCCAAAATGAAGCCCAAAAGCCCACCACACCTACAATCCAGGACAAGTAAGCACCAGAGTTGCCCAGGGCTGCAGGCAGGGTCCAGTGGGAAGGACAGCATCAACCAGGACTCAAGGTGCTCACAGAGCTCCATTTCCAAATGCACACAAGGAAAGAAAAGTAGAAGGGAAACACAGTTCTGGTATAGGGAGGAGCATCCCTAAACCCTCACTGCTGGAGCCCCAAGACACAGATTCAGGGGAAGAAGAGTCAAGCCCTGCTGCAGCAGATGAGCCAGGACACAATGGAAAACTGCTCAGAATGTGCAGGTCAAGAGGCTTGACACACAGCTGGGCTGTTTATCATCTAACTGCTACCCTGGCAAGAGCTTTACTAACCAGTGTGCCACAGGGAGAGCCAGCCTGGGCTACTGGGCAGCCAGCCCACAGGATTGGCTCTTGAAAGTTACTTTCCAAACTGCAACACCTCCTCAGTGCACAGGGCACTGCACAAAGCATTAACAGGGGATTGTTTCCATCTCAATGAAGTCCAATTCAATACTGCAGCCCCTGGAAATACAAAGACAAGGGTGAAGCCCTAACAATACCAACTTGGAGCCCAACATAATAAAGCACAGAGCCAACATCAATTGTTCCAGTTGTTTGAGACACAGTTGAGTCCTGATGGTCTCCAAGAATCAGACACTGCTCAGATCTCTCTACACAATTTGGAAATAGAAAATGGACAGGATCAGGTTACCTAATTGAAACTTTTCTTCTGTAGTCAGACATAGCCCAGCCCAGCCCGTGACTGCAAACGAAGTATGATATGCCATAGACTCCAAATTGCCAGGATGGTCAAGGCAAAAACAGCATGAGCTGTTACTATCTGGCTGTGTTAGTGGCCTACAAAAAGCAGAGGGAATAGAGCCAGGTTAGTGTGAACAGAAGAGAAACCCCTGCTCCAATTAAACCAGGCCAGCTGTGTTTTTTCTTTGGCTGTGGAGGAAACATCCTGCATTTGGCCAATCCTCTGCTGAACAGGCTTCCCAAAGCTGACAGTGCAAACGCTTCAGCAGGGCTCAGCTTCTGCAGAGATACTTGGCAGTTGTTACAGTACAATGTGCCGTGACTTTACAGTGACAGGCTGTGCAGTTGTTAGTCACCAACTGCCTGGAAGCTTCAGCCTCACTGCCAGAGAAAAATAAGGTTAGTCTGGAAATTCAGTGGAGAAACAAGTGGTTAGAAAACAGTGTGAAATAAACAGGCTTCAAAAGAGAGAGCAGGAGGCATATCTGGCAAAGGGTCAGTCACAACAAGAGCATGCAAACCTCATCTGAATGATAACCATGATGTTCTGGTACTGGTGAAAGATGGAAGATACTGATCTGTCCATTTCCAGGTCCGAAAGAGATCAGGGAGTTAAACCATGAACTCATAATCTGCATACATCCCTTCTCCTTAGTTCTCTGCTTTTTTAGATTCTTCCTTGGGTGCTTCAGGAACCAGGATGACTTTTCCAACGTTCTTCTTTTCTTGCATCTGCTTCATAGCCTCTGCCACCTGGAAGCAAAAGGAGTCTGGTAAGACCCCCACCCACTGCAGAGTGCATCCATGCCCTTCCTGGGCCCCTCAGCACCCCCTGACCAGTCTGAGGCATAGCTGAGGCAGCTTTCCTGGCAGTTCAAGCATGTCACAAGCATTCAGGTGCCTCTGCACAGCTGTGCCTTGGACAGACCAGAAGGCCCATAGGAAATTATCCTCAAGAATTCACACAGCCCAACCTTAACACACACAAAGATGCTCTGCTCACACAAATGTTGAAGTGCAGCGTGTGTCACCACAGCCTCCTCTCCAAAGGGAGGAATCCAGCCCCCTGCCAGGAGGACAAAGCCTCCACCAGTTACACAAAACAACATATGCACAGAATTGTATCATTATTACCATTATTTTTAAGCACCTGGGCCAGGCCTGGAATCCAAGCTTTCCTTAAGCCTTTGCATCAGACTAGTTCTCAGGTAGGAACACTGACTGACCATCACCAAGTTCTTTGCTCCCCTGAAGCAAGTCCTGCTCCAGCACAGGATTCCCAAGGGAAGAGCCTGACTCTGCCTGGACACATCAATGCAATAACCCTGAGCAGAGCAGAGCTGCTGAAAAACCTGCTGCTCCCTTCTAATATCCTCCTTCTGCTTCACTGCCTGGGCTCTTTTGCACTCTTGGAAAGGCAGCAACAACCTTCCCATCTGTCTGCTTAATTACAGGGTACAGACTACTCAGGGCATACTCCAGCCTGATGTATAACCCAGCCCCCTCCTGGCTGCTGCTGCCCATGGAGCACAGCTGAGCACCTGCCCTGCTCCACAGGGACACTGTCTGGCATTGCCCAGCCCTGTGCATTGGAGCAGAATAGCCCAGCCACTTCACTCAGCCTTAATCTTTTAAAGGGAATAAAGCACTGAATGTCTGAGAACAGATGGTTATTAGACATTTTCAACAGCTCAGGCCCCATGAACAAGGTCCTCACTCTGTACCACTGCCTGTGTGTTAGCTCAGACTCACCTGATCAAAGGGCCATACAGAATCTATTTTGGGCTTGATTTTGCCTTGGCTGTACAGGTTAACCAGCTTGGCTACAACGCTTCTGAGAAGCTCCACTTCTTCATCCATATATCCAAGATGGTAGCCACACACAGCCTTGTTCTGGTGTAGGAGCTGCAAGGCAGTGATGCTGAACTGGTTCCACCAGGTTTTGGCCATAGCCATGAGGTTCTTCTTCTGCCCAGTGAGCAGGTTTGCTACACCTGAAAAGGAGGCACAGGAAAGCTGGAACACAACACAAGGGGCAGTGGGCATCCCATGGAACAGCTCAGACCATGCACAGGGGAACAGCCTCTGAGCACAGTGAGGGACAGAGCTGAGAACTCTGCACACCAGTTCTGTGCAGGATCACAGCACAACCTGGCCAGTCAAGCTTCAATGGAAACAGGCACTTGTCTCAAGATACGCAGAATTTGGATTATCAGCACTCATGTGGCAAAAATGCAGAACAACCACTCTCTCTGCTCCTAAGGCAGCAGCAGTGCAGCTAGACTGGCAGGGGTAAGAAAGGGTTACAAGTGACATCCAGCCAGGCTGGCAGGATAGCTTTCCTCTTCTCCTACAGCCCTGCTTCTTCAGGGGAATCACACACTGCAGTGGCTGGGACAATCAAAGCAGCACACTGGTGCAAGTGTCTGGAATCCCACTGGGGGTTGTGTGAGGGCTTTGTCCATGGGACAAAATCACAGTGTTCCAGGGCTGGGGAATGGAGAGATAAGTATTCAGTAGCCTCAAACCTCATCTCCCACACATAGTCTAAAAGAAAAGCAAGGCTGTGCATTAACTCAGCCTAGACAAAGCTGCTATGCCAGTATTCCTCCCTGAGGATATTCCAGCTTCCCCTGCAGGCACCAGCTTTTACTCCATGAGAGATTTCACCATGGGAGGGAAGAGCCTTGGAGCCTGTGAACACAGCTCTGGGGACAAGACATAAATCTCTCTCCCCTCAGCATTTCACCAAGCCAAAGCATCCTGAAGACCTTAATGAAATACCAGAACTACAACACAGGGTGCAGTGAGGAACAGTGATGGTCCCTGACAGCCATGTACCCAGACACAGAGCATTCCTGTGTGGATCCCATTCCACCATCACACAGCCCCTGGGTTTGGGCACCTTGCTCACACTCACCGTAAGTGATGAGTTTGCCCATTGGCTTCAGCAGGTTAAAAGCTTTGGACGTATCAGATCCTCCCAGAGGGTCCAGGACAATGTCAACACCTAGAGAGGGAATTGGAAGTAAACAGAAGTTTCTTTGCAATTGAGAGAAATGCAAGACAGCTGCAGAAGTCCTCCAGCACACCATACCTTTGGGAGAGATTTTCCGGACCTCCTCTGCGTAATCCATCGTTCGGTAGTCAATGGGGTGAGCAACCCCACTCTCCTTGAGTGTATCGTGCTTGGAGGCAGATGCTGTGCCAAAAATGGTGACATTTTCTACAGTCTTGCACAGCTGGATGGCAGCAGTTCCCACGCCACCTGAAAAATCAGCAGTGACAAAGATTTAGAAGCAAACAACCCCAGCAGTCAGAAAAACCTCTGAATAGGTAAATTATCGCTGCCTGTACCAACCACACAGCACAGCAGTCTGGGGAATAGAGGCTCTGCCTGGTGAGGTTGATGCCTGGGACACACTGGGAGAGATTGACCCCAGCTGCTGGGAAACGGGGTCAGCATGAAGCCTGCATCTCTGCCAGGTGACATTTTGTCACTCCAGCCCCATTTCGATTGTTTCCTCACCCACATCACTTATTCAGAAGCTGCACGGTGAAACCAAGAGCCTCAGCGTGGTCTGGCAAGAACTATTTACCTGCAGCCATGTGGATGAGGACACTCTGGTTGGGTCTCAGGTTTCCAAAGTCAAACAGAATCATGTAGGCAGTGATGTAGTTAACAAGAAGAGCAGCGGCTTCCTCGAAGCTCATCCCCTCTGGCATTGGGAAAGTCTGACTGGCCGGCACATTCACGACTTCTTGCCAGAGCCCTGACCTAGCCAGGACCATTACCTTATCGCCGACCTAAAATCAGAGGACAAGGTGCTCTGAAACAAGCCCCCAAGGCTAGCAGAAGCCATCAGACCCTTGCCCTTGGTATGTCAGAGCTAATGCATACACACTGCTCTCTGTGCAGAGGTCTGCAGGGACTGCAGCATCCCCGGACTTAGGCAGGAGACCACAGCCTGCTCCCTCCTCATCTGGAGACTGCGGCACAGCACCTCTCACCACAGACCCGGGGCACACACCAGGAACCTCAGAGACCACAGGCACTCCAGGCTCTGGCTTTGTAGTGGTTACCCAAACCCAAACTGTGGTTGCCCAAACCAACCACGGGATCCATGCTGGATCTCCAACAAGGCAAGAGGAATGAGGACCATGTCCTGCCCTCCTTGCTCAAGCTGGGAGCAGAAGTCTAAGCACTGAAAAATATTACTGCTCCTCCTTGTGAGGATCATCCTGCCAAGAGGCAGGAGCCTTGGGGAACGTTTAGTAGCATCAATCACGAAAAATGCAAGTCCAAACTAAGGAAAACCTCCTGAATCTAAGGCACACGGCCGTCCCCAGCTCCTCCCCCTCAGCCCGGCCCGTCGGGCGGCAGCGCTGCCGTCGTCCCGGAGCAGCAGGGCCGGCCCGGGGATTCCTGCCCGCCCTGCCCCTTTGTCCATGGCCTTTGTCCGCCGCCCGGTCGGCGCCGAAGCCTCCGCGGGTGCGATCGGACGGGCCCCTGGCGGGGACTCAGCGCTGCCGGGCCCGCCCCGACGGGGAGTCCCGGCCCCGGGCCGGCCACCAGCGCACCGGGGGAGCGGCCGGGGCTGCGGGCACCGGGGCTGCGGGCACCGGGCCCGGCCAGGGGCGGGGTCGGGAGGGGCCGCACCTGCGGGGCGGTTCGGGGCCATCGCGCCGGGCCGCCCTCACCTGTCGGTCGCGGACGCCGTCGCCGAGGGCGCGGACGGTGCCGGCGCACTCCATGCCGGGGCAGACGGGCGGCGGCGGCAGCCGGTCGTACAGGCCCTGCCGTGCCATCAGGTCGGCGAAATTGAGGCCGCAGGCGCGGACGCTCACCGAGACCTCTCCGGGCCGCGGGTCAGCGCCGCGCCGCGCCTGCACCTTCACCTTGTCGTAGCCGCCGAACCCCGTCAGCACCAGCGCCCGGTGCTCGACGGCCTCCCCGCCGCCCGTCGGCGGATTGGGGCCGGGGGCCGGCTCGGGGGCAGCGGAGGCCGGGGCGGGCTCGGCGGACATGGCGGTGCGGAGCGGGAGAGCGGCTGCGGGCGCGGCGGCGGCGGCGGGCGGGGAAGAGCCGGGCGGCCCCGAGGGGCTGCGGGGCCGCTCCCCGGCTCCTCACGGCCCCGGGGGCGTCAGGCGACTGTCGTTCGAGCGGCCACGCTGCCCGTGAACTTGACCACCTCTGGGTCACTCTCGCCCTCTTCAGGGGCTCGCGGTGCGGCAGCTGCCGGCGGGCAGGAGCATCCACCCCTACCTGGCTCTGC
>WAAE01005780.1:55515-82640 GCA_013400495.1 Nicator chloris
CTCACCTCTGCTCTCCCCTCCGATCTCCCCCAGAGCTACGTGCCCACCGTCTTCGAGAACTACACGGCCAGCTTCGAGATCGACAAGCAGCGCACGGAGCTCAACATGTGGGACACCTCAGGTGGGCCGGGGGCTGCGCGGGGGGCGGCGGGGCCGGGCTCGTCCCTCTGACCGACGGGCTCTCCGTTCCCGGAGCCGCCGGGCCGGGCCGTGCCTGGGGCAGGGGCAGCGGCTCCGAGCCCTGCGAGCCTCCCGGGGGCCGTGCCTGGGGCAGGGGCAGCGGCTCCGAGCCCTGCGAGCCTCCCGGGGGCCCCGGGCAGCGCCGGGATCGCCGCGCCGGGCGGGCGCTGCCTTGCCCCGCAGCCGGTGCGGCTCTGCGGGGCCTCTCGGGGCTGCCCCGATGTGCAGGGAGACAGCGAACAGCGAGAGGAGCGGCTGCGAGCGAGGCCGGAGGGGAACGGGCAGGAGGGAGAGTGCTGCTGGAGGAGGGAGCCCTCACCTCGGCGGGGATGCCCTGGCCTGTTACTGCCCGGTGCCACAGAGCCTCTGGGGTTCTCTGGCGTCCTTTTGGCTCGGTTTGGTTTTGCCTCTTCGTGTCCTCAGTTGTGGTTCTGCGCAAAGCATCGGGCACAGCTGTCCCAGCCCACCAAGACCCGTCCCAAACTTTGTGGCTGCTCATGCCTCAGTGGAGGCATGAGTTGCAAGTGAAGTGTGTGATGCAGAGCTAATAGAAATATTGGCATCCCACAAAGTTCACATGCACTTTCTAATTTACCTTTGGATCCTTTTGTACAGGCAGTGCAGCTGAATGCTCTGCTCTGCTGATGAATATACATCATACTTGCTGATGCTCTTTCCCCATGTTCTCATAATTTCTGGAATCCTGATGACAAACGAAGTCCTCTCAGTGTCCAAGAGCAGTAGTAAATTAAAACATAACCTAGGACTTCGTTTTCCTGTTGTTCATTCAGATTCCTTGCTGTAATTTTGCATTCATTAAATGACAGCTATAGGATCAGCATAGCTCTACCTAGAGTAGTGGCTTTACTGAGTCTTGGACTAGCTCAAACATGTAAAATATGTTTGAGTCTTCTTCTGGAGCTTCCTGACCCGGGAGACCTTGCTTTGCTGATTTTTATTCCCTGAGACAAAAAGGGAATTAGATTTAGCTTTGCTCACCAGCTGTGTGCTGTGAACCATGAGGACACTGGCTCCTGGGGCAGCTGCTGGGGCTGGGGCTGTGGATGCAGAGTTGGCTCTCGGTGTTTGACCAGGAGCTGTGCTTGAAGCACAGAGTGGTGGTTATGGCATGGAAGCCCTTGTAGGGTGGTTGGAGTCTCAGACGTGACCACAGTGAAACCATCCCGGCTGATCCTGGGCTGCAGAGGGCTCCTTGAAGCTGCTCAGGACACGCCAGGACTCGGGGGTGGTCGATCTCATGTGTCACTGGGGTGCACATGAGTCTTCACCCACAGCTTCTTCACCCCCACGGCTGGGGGAGTTCCAAACCTTGGGCTTCTGCAGCCTTGGAAGGGGATGTGGTGGGTTATCTTTGCTAGGCACTGAATGGCTCTGCTCTTGAGTAGCTGTATTTGATATTAAAAACTTCATCTTTAGAGGGTGTGGCAGCACGTTTGAAGCATTATTTGCTTTTTAGGAATTCTCCAGAATGATTTACTTTGGTCTTACAAATGTTTAAAGAAAAGGACATGATAAAAAGTCCTTAAAGTAGGTATCTGACACCTGCATCTGATGCTGTCACACGTTCATTTTTCCCCTTGCGACAAAAGATGTTTTTCCAATATTTGTCTCTGCAGCCAAAAGAAAATGGGCTTTGATTCTTTCTCTTTTCTCCTATGAAAAATGTCAGACCTTTTTAACAGCTTTCCTGTAGATAGAGTTCATCAGGTAGCTTTGCAGATAAATTCCCTTTGATTTGAAATACACAGGAGCTAGTTCTTAAATAAACAATCCTGCAAAGCACTACAGCAGTTTTCCATAGTAATCAAACTGAAATCTTTAGCTGTAGACTGCAAACCATTGTTGAGTTTCCACTAGCCTTCAGAGGCCCTTATAAATGGGAGCTTTGGCAAAAGAAGTTTTGCACAACAGTGAGTTGAACCAGCTGAGCTGAAGGGATCAGGAGTAGCTCATTGCCCTCCCCATGGAGAATGGCAGGCATCAGTGGGCACTTCCCCTTCTCTCTGTGCTACCTACTCTTTCTTTAAGCTGCTTTTCATATAGGGGTTTATTGGTCATGATAAATTCCATCCCAGCAAGAGTGAAAAAGGAGGTGTTGAAAAAGGGCAATCCTGACATGAGGAGGGGAACACTTCCTATTTTAAATTCTCTCCATCTCTTAGATAAGTGATTGGAACTGAAATTCCCCAAGAAATCAGGAGAGACCTGGAGAAAGGAAGCGGATATTGTTTTTTACTCTTTTTTTTTTTTTTTTTNAATTTCCCTTGCCCCATACTTAGTTGAGGAAGCAGTTGGAGACTCTCGGAGCTGCACAGAGTGAGCTGAGCATCACTCAGCAGTGGATGATGGGGAAAGTGCAGTCTGGCCTGGAAAACTCCCTTTCTGGTGACTGAGTCTGGCTACAATCTACCTGGCCACTCAGCCATGCCATTGGTAAGCCCTGTACAGCCCAGGGTACTGTCTGCTCCCTGTGTCCTGTCAGCCTGGCTGATAGCAGTGTGTTGGAAAATGCAGCCTTTTGAGCTGAATTGACCCCTCCTGCTAAGTGGCAAACACAGGCTGTGACATTGGCAGCTGGCAGGCAGGAGCTCTCGTTAGAGGAATATTGACATAGAGTGGACGGAAGTGATGGAGAACTGAATGGCTCCCAAATTGTATTGGGACCTCTGATTTTCTTTAAATGTCTTTTAACTCTTTGTGCATTGATAAGGCTTTCTGGGGCTGGAGGGTGACACTGGAGAGTTTCCAGCACTGAGAATCCTTAGCAAGGATGAAACCTGTGGTGCTCTGACAGGGCAAATGCTGGGGCTCTGCACTGTCTCAAATGTGCCTTAGATCTAGGAACGTAGCAGGGAGAAAATCCCCTTGTGCAACACCTGCAGGTGCTGGTTGCATTTCATGTTTGTTTCCACTTGTGTCCCAGCTCGGGACAGACCACGGGAGTAAAATTGCTTCAGGTGCCATTTCACAGCACGTCAGCAATGTCCCGTGCCTCCTGTCCCCTGGGAAGCCTGTGGACATACTGTTTGCTAAAGCCTCCATTAAAAAGCAGATTGACATCCTTATCTGTGAGGGAAGGAGGTGCAGAGCCTGCAGACTGGATGGGGTAGACGTGGTTGCAGCTCCAGGGAGTGGCCGTGCCCCGCCACCTCTGCTCAGGAGCCTCAGGAGGACACGGTGCTTTGCTGCTCTTCTTGTTCCTGTTCCGGCAAATCCTTTTGGCTGCCTCTTGGCTGAACCTGCTCGGGCCAGAAACGACTCCTCTGCACACGGCTGGTATCTTGTGGTGGGGGAAAGTCCTGTTCAGTCGGATGTCTGATGGTTTGGGAGTGCTGTTCCCAAAGGGCTGGGCAGCTCCCAGAGCCGGAGCGCCCCGGACCCATCAGGAAGAGCTTTGTTCCTTGCGGCAGGTGGAGGAGGGTGGATGGCTGCTGATCATTAGCGATGCTCCGCAAGGAGTGGGCGAGTTTCGAGTTTCGTTTGAGTGCGTCAGGTCTGGGAGGGAGCATCGTTACCCCCAGGCGTGTGCGGGCAGGGAGGTTCTCCTCAGCAATGCAATCCTTCTTCTCCCGTGGGATCAGGGAGTGTCCCTGGGTCTGCCCAGCTCCGGGACGTCTGGAAGTGGAGCCATTGAGGAGCTCAGCAGGTCTCTGGCAGCGAGAGCCTTTAGGGACCAGGGCTGACCTGCTGCCCAGGCACCAGGGCTTGGAGTCTTTCCCACCATGACCTGGCATTTCCAGTGAACCCACACTGGACTGGCCCAATGCCCTGCCTGTTCTGCAGAGCTTTCCTGGCACTGGGTGCAAGCAAGGGCAGAGAGGAACTCAAGCCCTGCTGCTGCCCAGTGCCTTGGCACGGCCCGGGTGTGGCAGGTCCGAGGCTTTACCCTGTATCTAGGTGGACTTTTTTTTTCTGTTTTCAATAATAATTGAATAATTGTGAGGAACCTACTCTGTGCCTTGCAGCCTGGACTGAGTTCTTTGCTTTTGGTTCACTCCTCCTTGTGCTGGGAGGCTGTGCCTACTGTGCCTGTGGCCTCCAAGTGCAGGCAGGCAGAGCAGCGAGTGACCTGAGGCCACTGAGCTGCTCGATGCATCTTTGCCTGATGCAGATTCAGCTGCAGAGTGGAGCTGCCTGGTTCTGGTAGGGACTTCTTTGCCAGTGCTCAGTGGGAGACCCAGCCTGGCATTGTGCCTTGCACAAGGTCACTGTTCCCTTGGAGAGCTGCTGGAGGGGACTTTCCTTCGTGGATCATCAGGATGCAGCGTGGTCGAGTCGCAGTGTCTGCTGCAGCCTGCAGTGTTGCACAGGTCAGTGCTCACAGGTTCAGCAGGGCCCTGCTCAGCTCACAGCAGAGGAGCTGTGTGGCTGCCAGCCTTCCACAGCCACTGTCTCTTCAGCAGATGTGCTTTCAAGACAAGAATAACACTCTGAATTGCAAATCCCCCTCCGCCTTCCTCTTTGCCTGTACTCAGCAAACAGTCTGCCTTGGAATGGCCTGTGTGGGAACCCACAGGCTGTGATAACAGATCCTTCTTTTAAGGGAACTACTGAGGAATGTTGATGAGATTAGGGAGCTGAAAGGGGCTGAGTTTAGCAATGGCATCTCCATGGATGCTGCAGCTGCCTGTGCCTGGATTCCCAGTGTGCAGCTCCAGGATTGCCATGGCTGCCTCGTCCAAAGGGTAAGAACAAGTTCTGTGTCAGAAAGAGTTCAATGCTCCTTGCACTCTGAGGCAGAGAGAAAATGTGGAGCTGCCCTTTCCATACCAAAAGAGCTCCTCCCATGCTTCCTGTTCAAACTGAGAGGCTAAAACCAGCATGCTGGTGTTGTGCCTCAGCACAAATATGTAGTTAGTCCTAAAAATATGTGCAGCTGGGTCACATTCCCGTGCAGGTCAGTAACCAGTCAGACAGAACTTTAAAGGGTTGCAGCAGAAATGCTGATACTGAAGTGGGTGGAGGATGGACCTTGAGAAGACAGGGCAGGGCAGTGCCCAGGAGGATCATCTCTCTGGGCTGTGCACAGTGTGGGGGGCATGCTGCAATGCTGTGTGGCTCAGGGATGGAGGCTGGTTCTGCTGCATCGAGGGCAGCATGCCTGTGGCATCATCCATCCTTTGTCCCCTACACATCTGAGAGGCCTCTGTGGGGCCATGGGATGTCCTGGGGGTGATGGGGGTGCTGAGGAACATTGCCTGTAGTGACAGCTAGCTGCCCCTGCTGGCTGCTGTGACCTCGTGGACAAGGAAGGATGTTCTGTCGAGTGGGTTTGTTCCCAGCTCAGGTGCAGACCCCTTTCTCACAGCCTGAAGGTGATCTCTCTCCCATGCTCTGCTCTCCCTGCTCCTTTTGCCCCAGATTCTGAAGATAAAATCTCCACTCCATTAAACTTTGCAAGTGTACAGGCCCAGCCTTCCCTGTGGGAAGAAACCTTATCTGGCAGCCAAATGGCTGGGGAGGGATCTAATGCTTGTGAACAGTAAACCTGAAATGTGCAGCATTGCACCAAGATAATTGTGTTCATTCAGCCCTCAGCCATGCTCCCTGAGGGCAGAGTGTGTGCTGCCTCTGCTGCAGGAAGCTGTTGCTACTCTTGGGCCTTGTTGTACCCTGTAGAAAGGATGACAGGCAGGTTGTGGCAATGCCAGCTGTCCTTGTGATGTGGCAAGAGTGCCAGGAAGGGACTTGTGACCCCCATTTGTCTCCCTGGTCAGCTGCTGCAGGCATGATTGTGAAAGGGCTGGGAGGGCTCGTGCAGACCCAGTCCTCCCGTGCCAGACACTCCCTGATGCTCCCCCAGGAGCCAGCAGGGACTTCTACAGGGAGCTTTCAGGGACTTCTCACAGTTGCTGGAGGGAGATTTTCATCTGAGCAAGCTTCTCTGGACCACTGGTAGCTGCATATGTGAGGCAAGACACAGGACTGGGATGAGGCAGAAGCACTCTGTGCCTGCCTGAGCTGGGGATTCCTCCACCAGTAAATCCAGCAGAACAGCCTCCTCCCGAGGGGCAGGCTTCCAGTAATAAGATCTGGAGAGGGGCCCAGAAATGCCACCTCAGCCTATGCAAATACCCTTCCCTTCATCCTGAAGGTATGCCAGCTGGGCTCTTTAGTAATTCACTAGTTTTTGTATGTGCGTTGTAAGAATTGGAAGCAGAGGTTAATTGTCCAAGCTGATGAGCTATTTTTTTTTCAGCTGTGCACTTCCCAGAAGAGTGTTTGTTCTATGTCACAGAGCAGTTTCCTCCTCTCCTATACTTCAGGGGTTTGCAGTGATGTTGCACAAGTAAGACAAATGTCAAAGTTCAGCCAGGACAGAAGGTTGCAGAAGTTCTGGGGCTGTTGACTTGGTCCTGCTTTGGCAGCTTTGTCCTCTTACCCAGAGGCTGGCTGGACCGTGGGTGGGATCTGTCTGGCAGAGTGGACATCCTCTGTCATCCCTAAAGGCTGATGCTCCTCTGGCACCTCTGTGTGGGTAGGCGACCCAAAACTCTTTGGTTTGTCAGTGTAGCCCTCCAGAAAGCTGGGATGAATTTCTGTTTCATTCCACGAAGGCAGTTCTTGGCAGTCCCTGCAGAATCCAGCATGCTGGCTCTCTGGGGAGCCTTTACAGTGAGCCCCCCAAGACAAGTGCTGCTGAGAGATTCAGGTCTTGGCAGTGCTCCTCTCTGTTTTAAGCCAGAGCTGGGCTGTGGGAGCCCCTTGCAGAGCAGATCATGACTCTGCAAGCACACTGACTTTCCTGGTTTGTAATGCCCTATTGTTGGATGGAGGGTGCCTATGTGAGGAGGCTCGTTATCTCTAGAACAGCTAATAAGGGACAAATGAAGATTAGCACAATGTTGGTATAGATGAAACAGCACATTTCTGACCCCTGCCCAAGAGTGCAGGGCTGAGCTGCCAGGCATTCCAGGATCCACCAGCCAAGCGGAAAGAGGAGCTACTCATGCTTGTATCCACCCCTGAATTTCAGACAACTGTGTGAATTTTATTTTTAAGCTGGTTGTAGGCTTGCTCCAGTTTTTTCTTTAATCATGAACAGATGCACTTAGGTCCTGTTTCTTGCAGACCTGGATGCCAAGTGGGAGAATGACTCATGCACTAAAGGAAGGCTGAATCTGCAGACACACCAGCCTTGGGCTCCCGTGTGTGTTTGGAATTGCCAGACTGTGGGTCTGTGGACTGCCTTGCTGGAGTATCTGTGAGGTGTCAAGGCTCACAGTCCATAAAACTGAAGAGCTAATGTTGAAGGCACTGGCTTTTTTGGACTGTTTAGGTGAGGGGTTTGGGAATGTTTTGTTGTTTTGTTGTTTTTTTTTTTTTTAATTGTCATATGCAATGAAAAAGTAATAGATGTAAAGCTTAGAACACTAATCACCCGAACAGAATTTCCTGATTCAGTAGAGATGTCTGCAGAGCAAACTGGGAGCAATGCAGCTCTCCTGCCTGACAGGGCAGCCCTGACTGTGGGTCCC
Organism: Nicator chloris; assembly: GCA_013400495.1. Lineage (NCBI taxonomy): Eukaryota > Metazoa > Chordata > Aves > Passeriformes > Pycnonotidae > Nicator > Nicator chloris. The sequence goes on from WAAE01005780.1 coordinate 63,195, forward strand.
CATAGTTTTCTGTTGGTCTCCTGAGGTGGGCAGAAGCTGCTGCTTCTGGCTGTGAGCAGAGCTGCCAGCTGAGGTGCCAGGGGTGACTCCTGCTCTTTGGAGCTGGAGCTGAAAGTTAATGAATGTGAAGCAAATTTTGATCTCATTAAAAAGATGAAGTTCTTTACCTCATGCTTCCCTTCCTCCAGCTCCTCCTGCCAGCACGGGAGTCTCTCCTCCTGTGGCACCAGGTGACGAGGGCATGATTCCTGGCATGATTCCTGGCACTGGGCCGAGCTGGTGGGGGTCTTGTGGGACAGTGGGGGCTGCAGCAGTGCTCTCGGCTCTCTGCTGCGGGGCTGGCTGGCTGCTGAGGAGCAGCAGGTTGCTATGATACAGTTTGCTGTGGCAATGTCTGTGCTGAATGAGCCAAAACTACCCCTACAAAAGGAGCATTCCTTGGCTGGGAGGGGGTAGATTTATCCCAAGTGTTTATGTAAAACTGAGAAGCTGCAGGGAGAGGATGTGCGTGGGAACGTTTCCTCCAGCACCAGGGCCCCTATCTGGAGGCAGACACCCCTGTGTGCTCGGGGGAGAGGGCAGGGCTCAGATAAAGGACCGGGCTAATTCAGGCATGCGGATCAGCGCTGCATCTCCCGTCCTGTCAGTCCGTGCCCAACGTGAGACTGAAAAGCCCTTTCAAAGGGGAGCTCAGCGCTGCTGTGCTCGGTGCTGCCTGTGAAAGCAGCCGCGGGCCCAGCAGGGCTGGCTCACCTCGCTGTGCCATGGGGACTGCTGTGGCTCTGCCAGCTGTCAACTGCAGCACTGCCAGCCTGAGGCCAGGTCACAAACCCCTGTGCCTGGGACGCTGGGGCGCCCGGGCTCTCCGTGCCTGCCTGTCTGGCATCCCTGTCCCCAGAGCTGTCCAAGATGTCACAGGGACTGGCTCCTTTCCATTAGGGGACATGACTTTCCCTCTAGGAAGGAGGCTGGGCTCTGCAGAGATCAGGGTCTGTTTCTTCTGTGCTGATCCCAACCGCTTCCCTTCCCAGTGACTTTGCAGGGATAGAGACCTGTCTCTCCCCAACGGGAGCAGGGTTGCAGGTGCCTTTCCTCCTCTGGGCTGGCTGTGAGAGCTGGAGACACCTGTAGCCAATTTTCCTGGGAATCCAATTGCACATTCCCAAGGGCACCTTCTCCTGGCTGCATGGCAGTGGCAGGGGTTGGGCTGGTGGGAGCCCTGGAGCTCTGCTGTTGCTGGTACCATGGTCTGAGCTGGATGGCTGGTCTCTGGCGCTGGGCAGGGTTTGGGAAGGCTCCACACAACCCCTAGCCTGCCCCATGTGGGCTCTGGGCAGAGGCAGGAGCATCAGGCTCTGCTCCCCAGGTTTAGTCTTGCAGAGGGGTCTGGGGTGTTTGCAGAGCTCCTGATGTGCTGGGGGACTGTGCCCCGCTCTGGGCTGCACCTCAGTTGGGAGCCCCTGTGCACACAGGACCTAGGATTTGAGCTCCTGCAGAAAATCAGCCCATTCTCCTCTCCTGCTTAGCCCAGGCAGATTTCCATCCTTCCAGAAACATAAGCCACCATCATCCATAATTCATCAGGTGCTGAACTTCATCAAGGAGCCACCTGACACCTGGGCTGCACCCTTCCCCTGGGGTGGGAAAGTGCCAGATCCAGACATCCCAAAGAGCTGCAGCAGGAAGCATGTCTGGCTTCCTCGGCCTAGGGTGGGCAATCCTGCTTTTAGAGGAGGCAGATTCAACAAGGACTGTGGTGTCTCTCTTTCCTCTTGTCATAAATAAACATCTGCTTCTCATCCCTGCAGGAAGTTTAAGTCATTTGTCTTTGCAATGTAAAATCAAAACAGTGTTTTTAAGTAGCAGTGAGCTGATTGCTCCATGACTGTTCACTCAGGTGTCTGCACTCACCAACAGAATGCAGTGCAAATAAAATAGCTATGGCACAGTGACTTTACTGCCTGAAATTTGCATTGAAGGTGTGTGCATGTGCACATGTGTGTAGTAGAAGCCATGCAGGATTCAGGCTGGGCTTTTTGCCTGCTCACAGAATTTCTGTGGAATGCAGAATCATCCCCTTCCATTTATAGCTCCTTTACCAACTCCTGTCACTTGTTTTATATACCAAAAAGAATCTGTCTTTTTCCAGCACAAATCCAGAAAGAAGGCAATTCATTTTTATCTGTCACAAATTCTCACAACCTATGTGAGCAAGCTCTCCTGTATAAAGATAGTAAGGGAGGATAAAAACCAGCAGTAGCATTGCCTGTCTTGTCTCAGCCCCACCTTTCCACTGTTAGTGGTGCAGCACTGGCATGACAAGTGATGGAATCCAGGCGTGAGTGGTGATCCAGGCGTGTGCTGTGCCCTCCTGAGCTCCCTCCTGTGTGAGCAGCATCCCCAGCAGCACAGCTTCACCAGCACCTGCCAGATGCTCACTGGGTGTCGGAAAAACCCTTTTTCTGACCCAGAGACGGGGCTCCCGAGAGTTGTTTTAAAGGATTTCATTCCATTTTCAGACTCATAAGAAGGGTGAGACGGTACAGATGTTACAATTCATGCCATCAAAATCAGAAGCCAAACTATTTCCTAATTACAAGTGTTTCTTGGCCTATCAGCTTTTGCCACACAATGCTGCTGATGCTTCTAAGCCAATCATCTCTTAAAATACCCCATGTGAGTCTCGCTACAATACATCTTTCATAGTTCTATTTCTCCAAAATATCTAGTCCATTTGCAAGGCCATCATTTGAAACTTGTTTCTAGTTCAATTTCTCTCTCAACAATGTCCATCCTATTCCACCAGCACCTGCCAGATGCTCGCTGGGGAGGGAGAGGGATGCAAAACTTGCCTCTTCACTCCGTCAAGGGGTAAATACCAGAAAACAAGGACAAAACCTCTGACTTCCACGCCTAAACAAAGGAACTAAAATCCTCTGCCAGTCAAAGTCTGCTGAACCTTATGGTGCGTGGTCAAAAGCTCGGGTTAACGTCCTTTGTCTCCAACAGAGCAGTCTGCACTGTGGCAGTGTTCCCAGTTGTCACTGGGGAGACAGACCCGTGCCTGCTGGAGCGGGCTGAGGGTCTGAGGGCGGCCCTCAGGCCCAGGGCTGCCACTGGGCCGGCTCCTGCTCACCATGCCCCTCGGGCCCGGAGCTGCCGCTGGGCCAGCGCCTGCTCACTGTGCCCCTGAGCCCCAAGGTGCCGCTGGGCTGGCTCCTGCTCCCCGGGCCCCCCGGGCCCCAAGCTGCCGCTGGGCCGGCTCCTGCTCCCCATGCCCCTCGGGCCCGGGGCTGCGCCTGGGCCGGCGCCTGCTCACTGTGCCCGTCGGCCCCAAGGTGGCGCTGGGCTGGCTCCTGCTCCCCGGGCCCCCCGGGCCCCAAGCTGCCGCTGGGCCGGCTCCTGCTCCCCATGCCCCTCGGGCCCGGGGCTGCGCCTGGGCCGGCGCCTGCTCACTGTGCCCGTCGGCCCCAAGGTGGCGCTGGGCTGGCTCCTGCTCCCCGGGCCCCCCGGGCCCCAAGCTGCCGCTGGGCCGGCTCCTGCTCCCCATGCCCCTCGGGCCCGGGGCTGCGCCTGGGCCGGCGCCTGCTCACTGTGCCCGTCGGCCCCAAGGTGGCGCTGGGCTGGCTCCTGCTCCCCGGGCCCCCCGGGCCCCAAGCTGCCGCTGGGCCGGCTCCTGCTCCCCATGCCCCTCGGGCCCGGGGCTGCGCCTGGGCCGGCGCCTGCTCACTGTGCCCCGGAGCCCCAAGGTGCCGCTGGGCCGGCTCCTGCTCACTGTGCCCCTTGGCCTGGAGCTGCCGCTGGGCTGGCTCCTNGCTCACCGTGCCCCTCGGCCCCAAGGTGCCGCTGGGCCGGCTCCTGCTCACCGTGCCCCTCAGCCCCAAGGTGCCGCTGGGCCGGCTCCTGCTCACCGTGCCCCTCAGCCCCAAGGTGCCTCTGGGCCGGCTCCTGCTCACCGTGCCCCTCGGGCCCAAGGTGACACTGGGCTGGCTCCTGCTCACCGTGCCCCTCGGGCCCAAGCTGCCGCTGGGCTGGCTCCTGCTCACCGCGCTCCTCCCGGCCCTCTCCGCAGGCTCGGCCTATTACGACAACGTGCGGCCCTTGGCCTACCCCGACTCAGACGCTGTGCTCATCTGCTTCGACATCAGCCGCCCCGAGACCCTGGACAGCGTGCTCAAGAAGGTGAGTGAGTCCCGCAGCCCTCGGGGCGGCACCTGCAGCACCTCGTGGGCCGCCGTGGGGTCCCCATGCCCTGAGGCCCTGTGGTTGGGCCTTGGCTGGAGTCTGTGTGCTCAGAGGAAGGTCAGGTGCTCTGCTTGGTTTGTGCAGAATGCAAGATATTTCCATTTGAAAGGAACCTAGTGGATGGTGAAGCTCGTGGCAGCTTGCAGCATGTGTGTGGGGTCCGTCTGTGTTCACACATACAGAGAAGTGTAGGGCATTTGTTCTGTTTCCCATTAAGACCTTGGAAGGTATTATGGATCTCTGTTAGCAGAACCGCCAATGACTGTGGATTGCCTGCAGCAGCTGAGAATTGGCCCCTGGTGCCTGTTTCCAAGCAAGCAGAGTGCTCAGTTTTTTGGCTCTCCCCTCAATTCAGCATCTGCATAGTAAAAAAGACAGCAATCAGTTCTCTATAGCTCGTCAACAAAAATAATGAGCTGTGTCGCTGAATTTCAAGGCCGTGAATTAATAAGATGAGATGGCACAATGCCACTGGCCTGGAGAGCAGGCAGGGCCCCAGGCCTGCCCTGGCAGAGCTGAGTGGCCGAGCTCTGTGGGAGCAGCTGAGAGTTTTCTACCTCCACCTTAGTGCCTTTCAGCAAAGCTGATATTCCAGCTGGCAGGTCCCAGAGGGCCTCACAGGGCTGGGGATCTGCTGTGGAGCACCCCTGGCTGGTCTCCAGTGGGTCATTCTGGGAGAAGGTGCCACACAAAGCTTTCCTCTGAGATGGAGTGAAGTCCAACAACTCGGGATGCTGCTCAGAGGAGTGAGGGTAAGTGGTTTCCTGGTCGGTTGCATCCCTTGGTCCTGGCTGTACCCTGCTTCCTTCCGTGCAGTTCAGGGAGCTGTGGTTCTGCTGTGCAGGAAAGCATCTGGCAGCTGCATCCTGTCCTGGGGGAGCCTCGGCTGGCATCTCCTTTGTGACACTGAGACACCAAAGCATGAAAAGCAGCACAGAGCAGTGGCTCCCATGGCTGTTCTCCTCAGAGAGCCCCGGGCTGCTAGGGCTGGAATGGCCACGGCCTGAACATGTCACATTGTACTGGCTGGCCTCTTGGCCTCTCCACATTTTGCCAAATGTTGTGCTGAAGCAAGTGCCTCTTACTCAGCTGCTGGGAGGGCTGAGAAGTGGGTCTTTGTCTCAGGAGTGTCCTGGTGAGGGGACAAAGACCCTTCAGATAAATTGGTCAATGGCTCAGTGTTGGCTTCCAGAGCAGGTCCCGGGTACCAAGCAGGCTGGGTGGAGGGAGGGTGTTTCATGTGGACTCCAAGAATTCACTGCTCAGCTTGGGAGTCAGCAGAATAGTAATGCAAGTGAATCACTTATACCTTAATGAAATACAAACCCCTCAATAATTAGATGGGGCTGGGAGTTATTTGTCTCTCGGCGCATGCTTCGTGTGAGTCCACCCTGCTCAGTGCGTGGCTTTCCCTGTTCAGCCTCACAGATGTTTTGAGTGCTGCTAGGCAATGTTTTTTTGATATGGTAACTTAAAATAAACCCCAAATCCCAGGGGATTTCTGAAGTGCCTCTGAGTAGATGCCTTGTTTCCTTTGGTGCAGGCTCACAGCCTCATGGCGGTGAGGAAAATTCCTAAGACACCATGAAGTTGAAATGGGTTTTAGCTTGTGATATCAGGCAAATAAAGAAAATAACATTTCCTGTTCAAGCCTCAGGCAAAAATTCAGCAGAGGAAATCTTTATTAATGCCACCCTTCTGATGCCTGGGCTGCTGAACAGCGTGTACAGATGAAGGGGCAGAGCCAGCTGAGGGAGTGCAAGCAAGCAGCTCTGCCTTTCATGCAGAGCAAGTTTTCATGGAGTGGCACCTTGGTTCTGACAAGTCTTGACAGCATGACAGGTTTTGGGCTCCCAGTGTCAGTCATGCAGGAAGAGGGTCACAGCTCTCTCCAAGGACTGGAGAGCCCTGTGTCACTACAGAAGCTGTGACCTCTGCCAGGTGTGAAGAGACCTTGTTGCTCAAATCCCTCACGTAAATTAGGGTGCTTGAATTCCAGCTGCAAAAGAACTGGAGCTGTTCATTGAGAGGTTGTGTAGGCCTTTGGTGCTCTGTGGCTCCAGCACCATGATCTCCAGCATGCTGCCCAGGGGCTGGGGGTGCCTGAGTCCTGAGGAGCCAATGTCCTTGGCAAGCAGATACCTGAAGATACCTAAGACAATCTCCTGATAGAAAATAAGATTTTTCATATTTTGCAGTTGCTTTGGTCTGATACTGGTTGAATGACATTTGGGTGGTTCTTGGCTCTCCCTTCCCCACGAGGTTGTGGACACTGGGCTTGGTGGCTTGGTTTTCTTTCTGCTTCTAATTACCCAGGGTATATGCTTAACCACTAGTTATCGTAGCAGGAAATTGCTAATTCCAAGTGAAGACTTCAGCTGGGGGTAATCTCTATTTATTATCTGCTTCCTACTTCAGCACCACTAGATAAGTAATTGGGGCATTGACATGCTGATGGAGCTGTGCAGGTCTCCCCCAGGGGAGGTCACAGGTGATGGATTTATTTACTGCTGCAGACACAGCTGACATCAGGCATTCACTTTGGGAGCTCTGAAAGGAGCCATTTATATGAAGGACATGGATGTTTGCCCTGGCCTTCTCTTTCCACTGCTTCAATTCTTAATTTCCCTGCCTATATCTATGCTCTGAATGTCATAATGTCTTTAACAGGTGGCTCCCAGTAATAAATAGTGTGTGAGTGTGCAAAGAGCCGTGTTGACCCTTGGGGTCCCAGATCTGAGCAGCAGACTGTGTGGTTGTTGTTTTTCCACAGCCAGGGGACCACCACTTGGATGGGGCAGGTTTGCAGGGCACAACCCAAGGGGTACTCTGGCCTTTCCCATCCCTGACTCTGGCAGTCATTAAAGAGCCCTGATGTGCTAATCAGTGTTTGAACAGTTGTGACACCCTGTTTGGAAAAGCCACACACACCAGAGCCTGTTCTTTCCTCCGCAGTGGCAAGGGGAGACGCAGGAGTTCTGCCCCAACGCCAAGATTGTGCTGGTGGGCTGCAAGCTGGACATGAGGACAGACCTCAACACTCTCCGGGAGCTCTCCAAGCAGCGCCTCATCCCTGTGACACATGAGCAGGTGTGTTTGGGCAGTGCTCAGGGAGGAGAGAGCTGTGCTCTGTGACCCACTGCACCCAGGTCTTGGTCTGCAGCTGGTTAAATCGTGGCTCAGGGGTTCAGAGCTGCTCATGTTTACACCACTCCTGTCCCCAGCTCTGGAAGACCGTGACTTATTCCTGATGCTCTGCTGAGCAGCCACCCAGTTAGTAGCCAAAAAGTCAGTCCTCAAAGCAGGTGGAAGTCCCTGATTTGGCAAGTTGGACCAGCTAAAGGGATGTGTTGTCCTTCTGCATCTCCTTGTTCAGTGGAGCTCTTTCTGCTCCAAATGACTCTCCTTGTGTGGTTTCTGCGTTGGGGCAAAACTGCAGAGGGGAAGAAGCCACAGCTGGGAGGCTGAGGGACTGCTGCCAGTGGCCTCCAGTGGACCCAGCAATGTCTCCAGGCTGGTGACAGACTCAGACTCTGGTGCAGGGGCAGCAGCACTCTGAGCTGCTGCTGTGCCTGGCTCGGTGTTGTGCAGAGCAGGTGACTGTCCAGGTGAGCGGGGTTGCCCAGGTCTCTCAGTCGCAGGGGTGGCACTATGTGAATGACAAAGTGCCAGTAACCCAGGGCCCTGTAGCTGGCAGCACTGCCTGCTCAGGAGGCTGCCCTCACCTTTGGAACTCTCACAGAGCCTTTACAGGTGCTCAGGAACCACTGTGTCCCCACGGTGCCACTACACCCTGGCCGGGCTGCCAGCAGGGGCAGGGCTGGGCTGCGTGAGAAGCTGCTCCTTGGAGAGCAAGGTGTCCTAACCTGGTTCCCTCTTCCTCCTGCTCTCTCTGGCCTGCAGGGCAGCGCGCTGGCTCGGCAGATCGGGGCAGTGGCCTACGCAGAGTGCTCCTCCAAGGTGTCGGAGAACAGCGTGCGGGACGTGTTCCACGTGACCACGCTGGCCTCGGTCAACAGGGTGCACAAGAACTTGAAGCGCAGCAACTCCAAACGGGGACTGAAGCGGGCGTCACAGATGCCTGGCAGGACAGACTTACTGAGTGACACAGAGATCAGGAAAGACCGAGCCAAGAGCTGCTCCATCATGTGAAAAATGGGCTGTAAATAATGTGTGTGTGTTGTCCATTTGTACAGTAACTGGCTGAGACAAGGGCGTGGTGCTGGCTGCAGGAGCTAGCCTGCCTTTCCAAAGCCTTCTGCTCAGTCTCTAGGGCTGAGCAAAGGTCCCAGCTGCAAGCAGGACTGCACGAGTTGCCCTGCACTGTGGAGACTTCTGGGCTGGCTGCTGCTGTGCAGATTGCTTGGGATGAAGGAACCACTTGGCAGAGGAGTATTCGGGTGCTGGAAGGTCTGTGTAACAAAGTAAAAGGGAGAGGTGCCCTGTGTGTGCCACCCTCCTGCACCCACAGCCCAGGCCCTGCCCGTGTGTGGCTGTAGAGCACACACAGTGTGGGGTGGGGCTGTGTGGGACCTGGGCTGGAGGGAGGAGGGGGATTGTGAGCAGCAGAATGCAATCAGGAGGAGGTATTCCTCCAATCTTCCTTTACAAGGGAAATGGTGTTTGAGGTGATGCTGCCCTTGGCCAGGCTGGACAGCAAGTGCCATGGAAGGTGCAGGTCTGGGCCAGAGCTGGGAGGGAGGGCACCCTGGGAAGGAACCTTAACCCAATGAGACACCACAGTAGTCCATCTCCTGCAAAGAAAATAGACAGATATGTCTTTCCACGGTATTTTAGATACTTGAACTGCATTTGAAATGTGGCTGAGTGGATCTGGCTCCAAGGGAGAGGTGTGTCCCAGTAGATGCATCCTGAGAATCGTGGTTCCCTTCAGCAAGCAAATGCCCCTGGGGAGCTTTGTGTGAGCTGCTGACACCTGGGCACTCCCTGGGCTCTCCCCACTGTCCTGCACACAGGGCTCCCAACAAGAACTGCAATAACAATCCATATCCTGCTCCCCACCCACTTCCAGCTGCAGATTGTGTTGCATGGTGCTGTGTTTGTCTGGTATAGATGAGAACAATGACTTTATGCATATCTGCACCCTGTCTCTGCTGTGGCAGTGGGAGAGGAGGTGCTCCCTGCCCTTGTGCCTTGCTGTCTGGCCTCCTCCCAGCATCTCTCATTGCTTCTGCTGCTGCCCTCTCTGAACGCCTTTGATGACAGTATTAGCCTGGGCTTAATGTCACATGGACACTTCATGGAAAAATAGAATCTGCTCTGTTGCCAGATCCAACTGTGTCTGTGGGCTACAGGAAAAATAAACATCATTGGAAAATTTGTGGTGCTCAGCTGTGTTCATTTTAAGTCAAACCACGCATCCTCTCAAAATCTCTTATTGCCCAACTTATGTTTGTATCCCAGCTCTTGAAACGTCTCTCTCTAGCTCTTGAAATATGCTTGTGCACACCCTTCAGTGAAAAACCCAGAGGACTCATCTGCATGTATTCATTTTGGAGCTGAAACACCTGCCTTGAATAACCTCTCCCTCTGTCCTGACTCCTTAAATATAGTGGAGCATTTGCAGGTTGTCTATGCCTGATCCAGCAGCCTGAGCTGACAGGAGCTGCCTCTGTCCTCACTACAGCAACAGCTTTTGACTCAATATTTTGTGTCTGCTCTCACACCCAGGTCTTAGACTGCAGCTGCACTGTGAAGGCACTTTGGGGAATTGGAGCTGCTGATTTCCCAGGACAAGAAAAGCTCCATCAGTGACTGGACACTTGTGCTGTGTGCAGGTTGCAAGAGCATGAAAACGCCCATCTGCAGTCTGGGAGGAGCAAGAACTGAGCAAGGCACTATGTGGAGAACAACCCTCAGCATCTTGATGCTTTTCTTGCACTCTCTGGGTTCCTCAGAGCCTTTGCAAACATCGTTGAACAAAACCAGATCCCTGCTTGGATTGTAGCAGTCAGTGGCACACAAGTGGCATTGGCCTCTCCTCACAACCTGTTTGCAGTTGTTCTCACCATCCTCATGTCACACAGCCACTGTGACTTCCTTCTTTCCACGTACACCCAGCAAGTGCATTCCCTTTTACTGTGCTCGTCAGACTTTTGAATTGAATGTGGCAGTCTCTGCAAAAGCAGTTTCTGGGTCACTGCTCAGTTTAAACTTGGGGTAGCTCTACCTTAACTTGTTAGCTCACCCTAGAAGCAAATCCTGAGTTCCAGGATGTGTCCTGAGGAGCTGTGCAGGGCAGCAGCCCCTCCCTGAGGGCTTTCACCACTGCACATCAGACTCAATTCCCAAGGCTGTGGGAAATCTCAATTCTCAGGGAGCTGTGGGAGCCTCGGCACTGCCCATTGCTGTGCACGGAGCTGTTCCTGTGCTCTGGGAGAGGCTCAGGGCTGTCACTGTGGGGAAAGCAGAACAGGTGAGAGTTCAGTGAGACCTGCAGCTCAGTAAGGCATCCATGAGCAAGGTTAGTTACAGTCAGGGAGTCTACAGTGCACAGTACCACGAGATGCTCCCCAGTAAGGGAAGTAGGACGTGGAACTCTAAATTGCCTCTATGAAGAGGCAGCTGCATTCTCCATGGTCCTCCCTCTGCTTTCCACAGCCAAATGACATCTCCCATCACATCCAGGTGAAGCTGAGTGCCAGAAATGCAGCTGCTCTTTGGGGTTACACAAAAAGGATGGGATCTTTCTTGAGAACTTGTCTCATTAATTTCTTTTCTGTACTGGAGAGAAGTGTCATTTCTACCCACCTCACACCCTCCTCAGTGCAGCTCTAACTGGCTGGAGCCTGTGGAATGAAAATAATGATATTGGAGTGAAAGTAATTTGTGCCCAGCTGCTTCTAGAACAGCCCAAAAAAAGAGACAAGAAACAATTGTATCAGCCAAAAACTGTGCGTTCTGCCAGAGTGAGCAGGACCAGACTCAGATGCAGACATGACCAGAGTAGATTTGGACATGGAAACGTGCAGCCCACGAGAAGCCAATGAAAGCCAAAATGCAAATGCTGCCACAGCTGAGCTGAACCCAAAGCATGCATCTGTCACACTTGCATACAACCCAGACATCGACTGTTTGAAGCCTTCTTTGAAGGCTTGAGCTTGTGGCTTCAGAGTGGGATTGAATTCTGGGCAAATGAGTGTCCCCATCCCCTTCTCTGCCCCTCCTCAGAGGACTCCAAGGCTGCTCTCTGCAGCCACAATTCAGCAAGCAGCTTAATATTCTGGCACTTGCTTCTCTGCCCGCTTTCTTGTCTATAAAGAGTGTTTGGACTCCCACAGTAGCTCATTTAACCAGACTTTTCAAAGGAGTTCCTCTCCCTCACTCTCCTTCTCTACAGAGGAATAAACAAGACAAAACAGGAAGCAAAATCAAAAGAAGAATAGAAAAGGCAAAAAAAGAAAAAAAGTCTGAAGCCACAGAACAGATGAACCCATTGTTGGGTCCCTTCTCCTCCAAACCAAGCCAGAGCCTGCTGGGAGAAGTTTGGAGTCTTTTATGTATATATATAGATGTATAGGAGTAGATAGAAAAGGAGTCAATGGAAGTTTTGGGATTTTCCCCTTGTCAGCACAGGAACAGCTCCAAAGAACCTGCTGAAGTTCATGGCAGGTAATTTGGGATAAAAAAGGCAACAGCAGCAGCGTGGGGGATGTGGCCATGGCTCTCACTCCCAAGCATCAGAGTTCCTGTTAAAAAGCACCAGGTGACCCAACAATGCCATTTGGGACACCCACTGGATCCCAGGGTGTGGGATTCCTGCTTCAGCATGGAAAAGGCTGGTGGGCCCAGGCTCAGAGCCTGCTGGGTGCAGGGAAGGCACCCAGGGCACCTCCTCTGTGTGTGAGGGAGCATCCAGCCTGCCTGGAGAGAGCAGGAACTGTCCTGGCTGCAAGTGGACAACTTCATGGTCAGCTGGGGATGGAGTTTGCCCGGGAGACCGGACAGCCTGGACTCCTGCCTCACCACTGGGGGCAACCAGGCTCCCCAAAAGAATGACTCAAATGGCCAAAAGCAGCTGCTGGTCTCAGTTCCAGCCGTGCTCAGCTGGGAGTGCTGGAGCTGGGGAGAGCTGTCTGTGGCTTACACGGTGTGTGATCCCTGCTCCCTCTCAGCTGCCTGAATGCCACTCTGTGCCTGCCTGCCCTGGCGTGGGGCAAGCCTTGGAGGCAGAGGGATGGAGGAGCTGCTGCTGCAGAGCTCCCCAGAGGCACAGCCAAGGAGCTGCCTGGCTTGGCCAGATGAGTCAGCACAGGAAAGACAGAAACAAAAACAAGCAGATGGAAGAAATGGAACTGACACATGGAAAAAACAGCAAGTGAGGAGGACTTGAGGCCCCTAATTAGTGCCTGCAGAAAAATCAATGAGCAACTCTGCCAGGGCAGGTGTCCTGCCAAGGAAAGCATTCCCCAGCCACGGGGAGCAGCTCACTGCCAGGGACAGCCAGCCCCTCCAGCTGGGTCACTGCAGAAATTGTTCTGCTCCAGGGGTGAGCACTGTTAGTCCTCTCCCAGGCCAGGCTCTGTGCAGCCCCAGGGCAGGGCAGCAGGGGCTGAGGGGGATGCAGCAGTCTGTGCATCACTGGGGATGTCCTGCCAGGGCAGGGAATGTCCTGGGAAAGGCAAGGGCAGGGCAGCAGGGGCTGAGGGGGATGCAGCAGTCTGTGCATCACTGGGGATGTCCTGCCAGGGCAGGGAATGTCCTGGGAAAGGCAAGGGCAGGGCAGGGGCTGGGTGATCTGACCCAGCACCAGGGCTCGTGCCACCTCTGTAAGGCTGTGCTTCTGGGTCACCAACTCCTCAACAGTCCTTTCAGGAGGTTGCTAATGAGAGATAATCACCATATGTGAAATGGCAAGAAAAAACCTCTTCTGACTCCAAGGTGGGCTTTAAGTGTTAATCAGTGGACACCTTCCAAGTCAGAATGGCATTACTGTGACAATTCCCTGTCAGCAATCCCATCTGTACTAACTGATCTGGTGTTTAATGTAATAGCTTTGACCATAATGAGTTTAAATTATTGAAAAGAAATATAGAAAGCCTTTATAAATAATTAATAATATCTTCCCGGTGTGTTATTTTAATAAAGCTCCATGACCTGTAAGATTAACAATCAGGGGACCCAAGGGAAAAGGAAGGAGAATGGGTGATCAAATAGAAAGAAATCAAAAGTAGCTAAGAGTTCATTTCTTCTGCAACTGCAGCAACAGGGGTCTGGGCACCCAGATATGTGCAAAACTTTAATGGTCTCTGCATCCACAGTGCACAAACAAACACATCATCTCTAACAGGGTTTCCATCTCCGTTCAAAGACAGACAGACCTCAGTGAAATTCCACAGAGTGGCCCTGCTGCAAACCTTCACACCCAGCAGGCGTGTTCAGCCTTCCTCACACGAGCAGGAAAGAGCTGAGCCATGACATCTCCTCCCTGTCAGTCTCCCAGGTTGAATTTCACTGGCATTTCTCAACCCACCACAGGAAAATTATCCCACAAGGCAGACACGTGTGGAGAGCAGGGGATGGAGACCCCTGGAGCCAGTGGGTCAGCAGGAACAGCCCACGTGGATCCAGGAGTATTTTCCATTAGTGTCAGTCAGCCTGTGATGAGGACCAGAAGGGCAACAGGGATGTGGGAATTTTCCTCCCAGCAGCACGGGGCAGGGGCTGCTGCTGGGTGGCTGCTGGCTCACCATGGCACAGGGCTGCAAAAACAGCAGCCCATGGCAAGGCCTGCTCTCTGCTAAGCTCAGCAGCAGCTGGCAGGTTCATCCTTTACCTTCTCAGTGCACAGACTGTCTATTCTTTAATAAATAGCTCATTAACTCTCACTGAGTTCAGCATCTTCTTTGCCATAGCACCGAGAGTGAGTCCCTGGCAGCCACAGGACAGGAACTGACACTGCAAGGAGCCTCTTCTTCCCATTCCCACAGCTCCCTGAGCACAAACTCAGTGCAGCTCGGAGGTTGAAAGCTCAGGAGTGGTTCAATTATTGGCAGTAATTTGAGGTGGAGCAGGACAGTGCAGATGGAGGTGGGCACAGCCCTACTGCTACCTAGGGAAGGGTAAAATCACAGAATCACACAGCTGGGGGACATCTCTGAGTCTGGGAGCCTTGGAAAACCAAATGTGCCTGGTCTGGCTTCCACTGTAGGCACTGTGATGAGTTACTAGAGATGAAAGGTCTTTCCAGCAGCTCCTGAGTCCATTGCAGGTCCCCAGGGTCTCAGCCCTCTCAGAGTGACACCAGTGCCAGGTTATTTACTCACTGTGACCTTCAGAGATCACAGCCTCAGCTTTGATTTGGGTTACTGGAATGCTATTATGTCCAAGAAAATCCAGAAATTAACAGACTAAAAATTTGTTCACAGAAAATGAAATATCCACACAAAGAGAAGTTTGTCATGTGTACCAGAAAATCCAAGCAAAACTCAAAATATTTGACTTGTGTCCTGTCTTTATATTGTTTTCCCTTGGGAATGGAAAAAAAAAAAAGAAGGGTTTTATCATGCCTACTGTCACTTGGCATAAAAATCACAATATTTAATAATTTCAGCAATTTATACCTAAATATTATTTGAAACCTCTGCAAAAATCTTCAAAACATAATTTTGTAGTGACACTGTGGCAAGAGGATGGCACGGTGCAGAGTGCTCTGCTGAAAACACATCATCGAGCAGCTGGTGGATATTAATTATTGTTGATTCCCCAAGCATGTGCAGGAGCAGTCAAACAGCAAAAATCACAGACTAAGGACTCAGGATTATTTGTCTGTAATTTGTTGCTCTTCACTTCATGGCAGAACAGCATTTTTAGCAGTTTTCAAGTGTAAAACACATTGATAACGTGCCTTGGTTGAAATGCAAGAAAATAAAACTGAGGGCAGATTTCTGTCTGCATCCAGCTCATCTGGGCGCCTCGATCAGCTCCAGTGACAGATTTGGCTGTGGTCTGTGTCTGAAGAAGGAATATCAGTGTGAGATGCTGTGTAACTCCTGTCACAAGTGGTTTAGCTCATTAAACATCTCCATGAGGAACTCCTTCAGTTCCTGGTGTTGCCAAGTGGGTTTTAAGGGAATTAAAATCCTTTGTAGTCGTACTGACAGGCAGCTGGGTGGTAGTTTGTGACCACTGCTCAGCCAGGACGTGAAGCACAGGTCAGAATGAACTCCAGGGCTGGCAGGAAAGCAGCACTGGCACCTCTGGGGGGGAGCAGCTGGAAGAAGCTGAGAGCAGAGGGCTGCAGAAACCCCATGGACTGGAAACACAGTTTGCTCTCAGCTACAAAGCAGGCAGCTCTCTCCTGAGGGTATCAGTGCTGGTGACCATTGCAAAGCCATGAATTCATCCTAAAAACCACTCCAGATGTGTTTTCCATGCCCATTTCCATCTGCCCTATTGCCCTATCTACACCCTCTCTGTTTGTGTCTGGTAGTAAATGTTTTCTCTACACAGCTTCTCAAGCTGGGCTTTTCCCTTTCCACCTAGCCTACCCTAGGACTTAATTCTGGCTTGAAGCTCTTTAATTAGCCACCAGCAATTTGATATTTATATTAAAAATGCCAAATCCTCTTTCTGAAAGAAAGAACAGCAAGAAAGCTCTGCAGGCAAAAGCAGGTTGAGGTTCCCACTGAGACAATTCTTTTCAGGGGCTGCTGAGTGCAGGGCACTGACCCTGCCTGCAGCCCTTGTGGAACCTGGCAAGCACAGAGAGCCCAGGGCAGCTGCCAGTCCCAGCCATGGGGGGGGTTAAGCACAGGACCAGTTTCACCTGTTCAGGGTTGAGATGAGGACCAGGCTCAGAGCTCTGGGAGGTGCTGTGGGGAGAAGGCAACGTGGCAGGAGGTGGTTTTGGTGAGTGGGAACAGTGTTGGTACTGCAGGGTGGGGCTGCCATGTCCATGTGGATGGGAAGGGAGCTGTGCAAGGGTCCAGCATTGCTCCCAGCTCTGACCATTGAGCTTCCACAATCATGAGAAATAGAAAATGTCAGGCAGAGCTGCCCAGTTCAGTGTGGCTCTGAGGGCAAGACACACAGAGGAGACACTGGGGCACCTGGCAATGGCCCTGCTTTGTTTTTCAGTGAGCAGGGTCTGCCTCTGTCATAAAGTTCTTTCCTCTGTCACATCAGTGCCCTGCTGTAATCAAATGCTCAAACCCCCTGTGTAAAAAATGCCAAAGAACCACTGATCTAAGGTGAAACTGAACTGCAAGTGAACCATCTGTCTTTTCCATGTGTTTACTCTGACCCCAGCTGATTTCCACAGCTGTCAATGAATCACCTGATTTCATTCAATCAATCAATCAACCCATTGTAATCAATTGAAATGTATGTATGAATGCAAAATGGCAAAAGCTTCACTCAGAAAGGGCCTCGGGGGAACGTGCTGTCAGCAGCCATGCTCTGGAAAGCTTGTTTCATTTATATTAGCAAATAAATACAAGTGCTGACGACATCAGGACCTGAATATTAATGCAGGTAATTAAACATGGTTTTTTCTGGCAGATGATTTCATGCCAGGCCCTGGCCTGGAGAGGCTCCATGAACAGAACCTCCTCCCTCTTGCTCTTGCCTGAGTTGCATGAATAAGTTCTTGGCCCTTGATTTATCCCCACAGAAAGCTGGGAAGGGGAGGCACAAAGGCCATTGTTAGGGAGGATGGTCACATGCAAGACACAGATAAAATTTCCTCCTTTTTGAGAGTGCTTGTTAATATCAAGGTCGTGGAACAATCCCAGAGTGGTGGTTTGAAATTGTAATTGAGGCTGAAACATCATTCCTGCTTGATTGCAGACAGGTAAAAGGTGTTATAAAAGAAAGGAC
Source organism: Nicator chloris (assembly GCA_013400495.1). Classification (NCBI taxonomy): domain Eukaryota; kingdom Metazoa; phylum Chordata; class Aves; order Passeriformes; family Pycnonotidae; genus Nicator; species Nicator chloris. Next base: position 80,280 of record WAAE01005780.1, read on the forward strand.
TAATGAAATAAATGAAAGGACTAGCCTTGCCCTGCTAAATTGCCAAAGCTAGCCTGTCACTTCTTCTAAGTGCAGTTTGCAAGTTCCCATAGGAAACAGTCTTGGGAATGAGAATTCATTAATGCAACAAACTATTCCTGGGTGAAAAGCAAGAGCACCTGTAATAACAAGGGATCTGTCCCATGAGAATCAGTAGAAAAAGAAAAAATATGTAAACTAATTCAACCAGGTTGATAGATAAACACATCTATCAAACTAACAGAAGTTTGGTAGATATGCAAGATTCCATGTACCCACCAATGAACCAAGTGCAAGTGTATTGTCAGCCAACAAGATCTGACACAGAGATGTCAGATAATCTTCTGATAATCCTCTTAAAAATGTCCTGTACGATGAAGATTCAGCTTTTTCTGCTGAATGGAGAAATGGAGTCTCAGCTGACTTCTTACAGCACCTGCTGCTGCAGTTCTGATGTTCATGGACATGATGTTCATGGTCTGGCTGTGAGCAGTGGGCAGAGCAGCCTCCAGCCCTCTGCAGTTCACCCTGGGGACCCTTTCCAAGCAAAGTCTCAGCCAGTGGAAGTCAGCAGAGCTGGAGCACCTTGCCCACAAGAGTCCCCCTGGGCTCTGTGTGACACTTCCACTGCAGCCTGCAGTGCTGATCTCTGGGTGAGAGGAGCAATCCAGGCTTGGGCTGCTTTGTTTTTATCCTCTATAACTGTGGAGAGTTGAAGAAAGGCCCTTCAGGTCAGGGTAAGTCTCTGTTTTCCCCACACCCAGTCAGATTCCCAGCTCCTCAGCTCTCCTTTCTAACAGCAGAAAACATTTCACTTGCCATGGGAGCAGGGCAGCAGAGGCTGCAACCCCTGGAGTCTGGGTGCTAGAGTCAAATTAGGATTAAGAAGGGGTCAGTGGTTCTCAGAAAGCTGTATGGTGATCAGCAAATTAATGAGCTGCTCCCATAACCCTGAGCTCTCTGTGCAGGGCTCTGCCAGCAGGGCTTTCATTAGCATTGCCAGCACACACTTGCACAGATGCACGGCTGCTTGCTTGGCTAAGGGTTGAGACAATTCAGTCTCCTTCCCCCCCTCTCTGCACCTCTCAAGAGAAATATTAGCTGCAAGACTCGCCACACAAATCTCTCCTAAATTCACTGACCACAGAGAAACTTTAATTTATAATTTAAAAGTTGAAATTCGTATTTCTGTGCTTGGCTGTTCTCAAGGAATGGGTGCAGGGCTCTGCATGGTGCACTGAACAGGCTGCACCCCTTAGAGGGAATGGCACTGAGTTTTCTCCCTGCAACAAGGGAAAAGAGGTTTTCTTCATTTGCTAATCTAGAGAAAAAGTCTGGCAAGGGAAAAGGGCATCCTGATGGGCAATGGGGTTGGGTGCAGGAGCTATGAGAACGTAGCTCCCCAGAGCAGCACCAGGAAGGCAAATCTTCCACAATCAGCCTCTGAAGTTGTGTGTGTCACAGCCCCTCAGTCCAAGGAAAGGCTCTGGTTCCCTGCCTTGACAAACAACCACAATCACCAGGTGAGAAACAGGCTGTAGAAAATTCTTTGATGTTTCTCCTCACCCACACATGGTTCCAGCCATGCTGACAGTCTGTCAGTACCTGGCTCTTGGTGAGGCTTCCTCTTCCTCTAAAGGATAAACTTTTGATCTGTGTTTTTCTAATCCTGAACTGGTTTGAGGTGTTTCTCTCACCAGCACTGATGATTTTTCTCCAAGAGACTTCTTAAACTGAAATAAAGCCTCAGTAAATCAAAGTCTTTCAAGCCAGGAATGAGAAATATGTGAGAGTGCAAGCAGGGGAGGAAAGCCTCCACACACCTCCCAAGAAAGTTTCTGCAGAGGTTCCTATGAATAGGGGAAAATGAACAAAGGAATTAAGAGCTCATGGGAAAAGGCTGACCCAGCATCCCTACAGGAGTATAAATAGCTGCCCTGATTCCCTGCATTCCCTTTGGAGCAGTCTGCCCTTTGTCAAATCTTGCCTGGTAAGTGCTTGGAAAAGGATCTTGGCAGCAGCTCTGCCAGCTTCAAGAGAGGCTCATTCTTAACTTCGGGATTCCTTCCTTTTCTGCACCTTTCCATCCAGCAGGAGTGCTCCTGGGGCTGAGTGCTCCGGGCAGTGAGCTGTGCACAGCTGGAGCTGAAATGGCCTGATCTGCCTTGCCCAGGACATTTTAGCAGCCTTCACCAGCAGGACACAGCCCCATGCTGGTGGCTTTTCCATCTCTGCCTTGCCCAGGACATTTTAGCAGCCTTCACCAGCAGGACACAGCCCCATGCTGGTGGCTTTTCCATCTCTGCCTTGCCCATCAGATTGTGAAGGTTTTCACCAGCAGGA
>WAAE01005780.1:83083-158306 GCA_013400495.1 Nicator chloris
CCATTTTTCTGCTGTGGTGGCTCACAGGGATTGGTGTAGGATAGAGGTGACATGTCTGACATTAGCAGTAGGTATTGGTGATTAATGGTAAATAAAAAATACGCAGAATGTAGTATAAAAGTTCTGCCTGCCTGTCGTGGGCAGGGGAGTTGCTTCATGCCTTTGCTGCGGGACCTTCGCAGGGCACAGAAAGAATTCGTAGATAAGAAATAATAAACAACCACGAAAAACCTGGAATGATGGCTTTTGACTCTTCTACTGCACCACGGGGCATTCAGGGAAAAAAAGACTCTCATCTGTCATATCTTGGGAAACAATTCCTAAGACACCCACAGAATTTTATGTTGAGCAGCAGCTCCAGGGAAGCCACTCTCACACTGTAGGGTACCATCCCCACAGGGAGCAGAAGGGAAGAACTGTTTCTCTGCACAGCTTGATCCAAATGAGCACAGCCTTTCTTTTGGGCTTTTCATCCAAGAATTAGGTACTGACTTGGGGAAGAGAAAAAAATCCAGCCAGACCAAAGGTTGCAATAACCAGACTTATAAGTAATTAAAAAAAAAAATTCTATCAAGAGTTTCTCTTGCAACTTTTTGACTTCTGACCATTTCAGGACTGGAATTGTTCCTCTACAGCTGGATTAGGGCATAAAGATGTCACCCTAACATCCAAAGCCCATGCCAAGCCAGATGACTGCCTTGAGTTCTCCAAAGGCTGAGTGCTGCAGGATTTAGCAGGGATGGTATTGAGAGAGAGCCTGGCTGCTGATCTGAAGGTATGATTGTGTCACATCCTGCTTTAGGGAAAAAAACTTTGTGTTCTGCTGAAAATCTGAACTTTACAGGAAATCACCTCCCAAAAGCTTTTTTTTTTTGTTGTTAAATTAGATGTTACAGCAGCACTTGACACATGAGTAAGCCACAGGCTGTGGAGCAAGCCCTTCCTCAGGTGCCTGTGAAGATAAGGACCTGTTGCCTTCCAAGTCTTCCCAGGGCTCTCAACATGAAAGGCTCAGAGCCTGATGGGTTTGGAATGCCTTTGCCTCGCAGCACAACAAGGTGCAGAAGTGCTCTTTGCATTAAAAGCAAACAAGAATTGATGCTTTTCCAGTCTAAGCTGAGGCTTAGAAGGGGCTGGTGGCAGCTTCAGCACTTGGCCTCAGATCACACCCTCTGTCCTGTGACCCTGAGGTCATGGGCATTTCCTCTCCAGAGGGATGTTACAGATTATGCACAAGTGTTTTATTCATAACATCAGCAAATAAAACTGACACCAGGCCCAAGATGGAAACAATCCCACAGAAACCACAGAACTGAGAAAGCAGGGACAGGAATACCCAACCTCAGTCAGGAGAGAATGATCAATCCCATGTGCAAAGTGTTTTAATAGCCACCATTTACTGGGATTGCTGTGTGCCTGACCCTCACAATCTGGGTAGTGCCAGGACAACTCAGCTGCCAGCACCCTGATCCTTGGGATTTATTGAGTGCCAGGGCAGAAATGGCTCAGGCACTCTGTAAACCAGGGAAATCTCATGAATCTCTGCTCCACTGTGGGGCTGTGTAGAGAAAGACCCCAACCACACAATGCTGCAAGCCCTGCTGGAACCCAGCTTGGCCTTGTGGAAGTTCTGTGCCATACTAAGCACACACCCCAAATTCTGCCATCCATCCCATGAGCAGGGAACTCTCCCTGGCTCCTCTAAGGGAAGGAGGTAGGAGAGTTGGAATTTCCATAAATGAAAGATGCACTTTTGCACTAAAGTCCCTTTCCAAACCATAATGGCCTATAAAGTGTGACAGCAGAAGTGGAGCACAGAGCTTCTCCACCCAATCCCTAAGCAGGGAAGAGAGCCTGCTGAGAAATCCCAGCTGCTGTTTCCTTCCCTTGCCTCCTACATGATAAATGGATTTGCCACTTTAATATTCTTTTAGAGCAAGCCTCACAGCAGCTCATTTACAATGCACAATGACAAGGAGATGTGTTAAAAATCTCTCCATTACAGCAGAGACCAGGCCCCTCTCCACCTCCTTTGAGCAGAGCTGCTCTCCATAACCTGTTAGGGATGTAAAGGTTGTTTCCTGGCAAACCACCACAACCATCTTTACCTTGTGTGCTGAGTCTATAAATCAGGATGCAGGGTGGGGAAAAGTGTGCTGGCAGCATCCTGCATGTCCATGTCAGCTGTACTAAAAACTGACATAATTTGGCAGAGGTATTAAAGATTCTCAGTTATCCCCCACCCCCTACTGCTTTGTCCTTCTTTATGCTGGTAAACCCAGCATGTGGATTCTGCCAGCACATCTGTCTTCAGTGTGCCATGCAGGTGTTGCCAGTAGAAGCAGCTGTGGCTGGAAGTTTGAGAGTTCTGAGCAAGGAACAAGGAGTGCAGAAGAAAAGCAACAATATGGCTCAGTGTCAGGCAGAGCAAGGAGAGAGACAGCAGAGGCATTGCTCAAACATTTCAGACACAGATGTGCTCCACCCTGTTCCAGGAGAAAGCCTGCTGTTTGTCATTTTAAAGGTCACAACCTCCCCTTGAGAAGCACCAGAACCCTGTGACAAAATTCAGTATTGCCAAAGGCAAAGGGCTACTCACTATCAAATTTTTACTTTGCTCTTTAATTACAAGAATTAAAGTCCACAAGCTTCTCCCTGCTGCTTCAGTCTGCAGCATTCACAATAGTTAGGAAGCAAAATCAATTACAAATTTACCCCAACAACAACCCAAGTGAACTCTGCCAAAGCTCAGCAGCAAATTGTAAAGGCCAGTCTGAACTGGGAACAGGCTGCTGACCTCCACATCATCACAGCTCACAAGAATGCAAGATAAAGTTATGCCTAATTAACATACATTAGCAAAAGTTGTGGACAGCTTCTGCCTCCCTGTCCCTGCAGCTTGTTCAGTACCTGGTAGGGTAAGACAGCCCCACAGCAACACTTCAACTCCTTTGTGCTGGTGAAAAGGCAGAAACAAAGCCCCAGAACCTCTCGAGAGCTTTGGGCTGTTCCAGAACTCAGGTGGGACACCAGACAAGATCCAGGATTGGTATTTCTGAAGAGCCTGCCTGGTACTACAGCTGTGATGGTTCCTCTGAAGGCTTGGAGAAGGACAACAGGAAAGGGCATGGCCCAGCCAGGCAGCAGGAAAAAAACACCCTGGTGAGGATCAGGTGCTGGGGATTTGCAGCCTGCAAACTGCATTCACCTCGGCCTTCCTACCCTGCAAAGGGTCACAAATCTGCTCTGGCACAAGAGCAGAGAAGAAATGGAGCTTGAGCCTGACACAGAGTGACCACAGAGTGGTCTGAAACTCCAGGTGCTGTGGCTTTGTTACCAAAGCTGGAAATGTGACTGGAGAAGTGCAGATGGATTCCAGGACAGGCCTCACCAGCTCCCCTTACAGGGCCTGCTCCTCTGGAAGCACATCTGGGCTTTGGCTGTTTGGTAGCCATTTCACTCCATTCAGATCTTACACCAGATGGAGATCACCACAGAAGTTCAGAGATAACAGAAGCAGAGTTTCCACAGATGTCATCACCTCCAAGGAGGAACAGCAGCACCATGGGTGTCATTCCTGCAGACAATGATCCAGCTGCAGCTGGTACCTGACCTGAGAGAAAGAATCTTTCCATGGATATCTGGGGGACAATTCCACAATGGCCAAAGCCAAACAGTTTTGCTTGGCCTTCTCCTTGCTTGAACAGGCAGTGTTTAGTCGTTGCCTCCAGCTACCCTTTGAAATGTAGATTATAAAATACCCACTGCCAGCATGGGCTGTAGAGATAAGAGGAGCACCAGGCTGCAAGTGAGGCTGTGCTGAGCAGCCTGGCAGTTCTGGAATATTGTCACACAGAAGGAAACAGCAGCCTGTGGCAGCTGAGCAAATGCTCCCAGCTCTCACACTGCCAGCAGCAAGGCTTGATCAGCCTACCTGCACTTGGCAGCTGCAAGGAACTTGATAACACATTCACTTCTCAGGTTGATAGCAATTGCAATTCTGATTGCATCTCTGAAATTCTCATTTACATTTTTTTACTTTCTCTAGTAAGTCTCCACTTCCTTCCCCCTTTCAAGAGCTTGGACTAAGGTATTTTTTCACATATGCCTCAATGCAGAGACTGAGGGACTGCTTCACATAAAAGCTAAACAATTGGGTAAATACTTGCCAAAATAATTTTATTTCTTTTGTGCATTCAAATATTTATAAACATACTTTCTGTAACTTTCCAAGACAGCAGCATCTTATCACAAAGAAATGTTCTGAACTTAGCTACATTTTATTTTCTTTCTAAACAATCAGTTCTGCTCTCAAAGTACAAAATTAGGTATGAAATTGAATTGCTTGGCAACAGAAACAAGCAAGATATTCTCTTTCATAAAAAACCAATTTCTTTGCAGCCTCATTTTGCAAGCAGGGACTATCAGAAGCAGATTCTTATTGGGCTTACCAAGGGTCACCTGGATACTAAAATGCATTTATTCATTAGCCTTTCCCAGTGCCACATACACTTGTCAGGAATCAGCCTGACAGCACTGCTACAGGTTGCTGTTTTTAAGCCTTGCCTCCTGTTTGGACTCCATCACTGCCCTTCTGAGGGCCACACCTGTGCCCAGTGTTTCTGGTTAGGGGGAGTTGGCTCTTGGATGCACCACAGGAAAGCTCTTTGTAGAGTTTTCAATACAACCATAATCCATCAATGGCCAAGGCTGATGCATTAATAATCACAAAATAGTATTCAGGGTTTGTATTTAAGCAAAATGAAAAGATGGGGGTTACTCCAGAGTGCAGCTAAGTTTTAATTCAAACCCCAAGCCCTCTTTTACACAACTGTCTCCAAAATGTCCCCAGGTACCTAAACAGAAACTGGCTGCAGTAGCAAATTATATCTCACCACTTCCCTGAGGAGGCCACACACTACATTTCCTACCTTTTAAAATTAATTTAACATTTATAATCTCGCAGTTCTTTACGTGAACACAAAGCTTTAAAGAACAGTGGGTAACTCCACCTTCAATGTTGTTTAGGTCATTTTATTATTACCAAGAGCTGCTGTCACCCTCAGGACACGAGGTAAGCACTGAGCTCCTGGCACTCGTAGCAAGCCACACTGTCCAGCACCCATTCCCGAGTTACCACGGCAACGTTGCTCTGCTGGTGGATTGCTGCAAGACAAAGACACAAAGAAATGATGCAGCTGTTATCCAGGAGTCCAAACAAGCTCCAGGGGAGTCCACTGAAGTCTTTCAGAACAAGCTGTTTGCTTTATGGGCCACATTTTTTTAAAAGCCTTGTGTTGTCGTTTGACTTGACTGCCAAACGATTTTTGCTAATTTTTACATCTGAGGTCTTGACTAAAACAGAAACAAAGTGGAGAGGTACAATGGACAAGAACCACCTTTCCAAACCAAGTAAAACCACCACACCTTGCTAAAAAGCAGAAGTCTGAAAGCAGAGATGTGGCACTGCCACTCCCTTCAGCAAGGCAGGTAACAGAGAGGAGCTCTTTGGCAGCTGGCCAAGCAGGAAGCAGTGAGCACCACAACATCAACACTAAAAACAAAGGACACAGTTGTTGTCTTTTAATTTCAGCTCTCAGTGACAGAGCTTTGGTCCCTGTCTGCCCAGACATCCTGAGTATGTGACAAACAATGAGTCTCATTAAGACAGAAGCAACAGAAAATCACTCAAGTGTTTTCAGACTGTTCTTCCTCATTCCAGGATCTTTTTATTTTCTCGTTTTTCCAGTGCCATGGAAACAGCTGGGTTTTTTACATCATCATCCTGCTCCACTGTTTTGTTGGGGTTCTCTGTAGCCCAACGTGCTCCCATGCCTTCCAGAACCCCACTACCTCTGAGTCACTCTGGAGCACTTGCATTTCACAGCCTCTTGGTTTCTCCTGAGCATTTTGCTTAAAAGAAATAAATGCAAAACTACATCTGTTAAAGCTTTTTAACATGACCTTTTCAGACCAAGGGAATCTTGTTCCATCTGAGGCTTTCTCCTAGATCTTACAGGTCCTCCAAGGACACCCTTCCCCACCTTTTAAAAACCACTCAATTAGAAAAGTTTCCATAAAGCTGATGATGCACAGAGGACAACTGAGGCAACAGCTTTTAAGACTACTGCTGGCTCCTGAGACAGTATACTTTGTCCTAGATTTTTCTTACAAGACATACTTTCACCTCCAGATGCAGTAGAGTTTTGATTTCTCTACAACCCTCTGATGTTTGTCTATTGAAAGGACAGCAGTGATAAAGACACTTGATGTGTACCAAAAAGCAGCTCAGGACAGTGTTGCTTTACCTCTGTAATCCACGTTTTCCTTCCAAGCATCTGGCTGCACCACCACAACAGCAGTAGAGTTCTAGGATTTTAAGATAAAAAATAAAAATGTTGTTGTTGTCTATCCTTACACAATTCTCATTCTCATATCTATCTCCAGAGAGCAATAACTGGGCTAACTGTGCTTCAGAGCATCACTTCAGAGAGGGATTTAAGAAGCAAGAGAGGGAGAAAGGCTTTAGTTCCTAAGATTCTTCTGTGATTTCTCTCCAGAAATGCTGTGACCACACTCAGTCACTAAAAAGCTTTTGGAGCTGGAAAGGGAGGCTCAGTGCTAATTTCAAGACAAATTAGTGATCCTGCCAACATCAATCATTTCTCCAGTACAAAGGAGCCTGTCTTCCAGCGCAGGCTGGCCAGAGCCAAGGGGCACTGCCAGGCTGTGCAGACAGCTCTGGAAACTGGGGGAGGGTAAAAACTCCTCAGCACTTACTGCAGAGTGTGTGAACAGCTCAGGCTGCTTCACCACAGAGGCACCACACAGCTCCACCATCCACTCCAGGTGCTCTGAAGAAATCAGATGAAATCAGTCAGTTACCTCAGTGTTTTATATCACATTGAAGCTGGCACTATTCCCTAAGCCCTCGTGTGTTTGTCCCAATTCACAAACTACCATAATTTGAAAGAGATGTGAGCCTCAGTAGAAAAAGAGTCCTTTCACTTTTAAACCTGCTAGGGAACATCAACTCCCTCCTCCCTCACCCCCTAGACAGGTCTGCACAAAACAACCACCCTGAAAAGCACTGGAACACATGCCCAAAACTTAAAGTCACAATTTATTTCCTCTTATCATAAAGATGCAGGATGTGAAATGAAAATTAAAAATCAGAACTTAGAATTGTGGTTATTTCTCATTAACAAAAGTACTTAATTTGCACCAATTTGTTGAATTAGTAGTGAAGATTAAGTCTCTCAAGTGTCAGAGCCACAACTGAGGATCACTGCAGCAGGTGAAAGCACTGCCTCCTTTGTAGCAATTACTGTAAATGTCAAGAGACAGGAGTATATTTCACCCAGTCAAAAATAAAGTCACCCAGTCAAAAATTGGACAAATCAAAAAGTATCTGCTGAATAAGCCACGAAAATGAAAAGTCAGGTACAAATATTTTAAGTAGAAAAATTATAGACTAAGTTTTCCAGAACTTGTAACATATTTAATTACATTTTAAAAGTCAAAAATGAAGCTATCCTGAACAGCTTTTTATATTAACTTCCAGCTTTGTCATGTTTGACTTCTAACACTTGCTCCTATACACAGCAGGCTACAATAAGGATGTGTCAACTGCTAGAAAAAGGGTACTTAGGAATTAAGTACAGAAGAAAAAATGCTCAAGTAGGAGTGATCCAGAGCAGCAATAACAATCACCAGGCAGCATGACATTAATGCTTCTCCTTCAGTGCTAGAGAATCAGAGAGAAACTAGATAAAAGGCCTAGTTTGAAATGCAGTAAAATTGTCAGGGGGTTGTCTGAGGACATCCAAATAGAAGAGAACACCATTTCCACTCCATCTGGAGACAGAACTGGATAAAATTATTAAACTACACTTTACCTCATGTAGGTATTTTAAAAGTCCCAGAGGAAAAGAGGTAAAAAAGTATCCACAAAGAGGTAAAATGTAAAATTCTGGTGAATGCACAGTGCCCCTCCAAACATTTTTGATGTGAACCATTCATCCAACTCCCCCAGAACAACACACCTGTAGTCATATCAGAGAAAGGTCCACAGCAACAGATCTCAAAGTCTTTAAAGATCTGAAAAGCAAGGAATGTTAGAGTTCATATGGGGTTTTTAAAGGACAATGCTTTAAATGCTGTTTCCATTGCACTTCCAGGGCTCATTAGCAAGTTATGACTATTCCACAAAGCACATCCAAAGCTCTTTGCAACCTACAAACCAAAAGAATATTAAAGAACACTAACCCTCTGTTATAAAAAGATGCATTCACTCCAAGCTCAGCGAGCCCCTTCAGAATATCTGCTCTGCTGCTGACAGAGCTCACCTTTCATGGATAAAAATGCTCAATTTGTACAACTCTGTGTGTAGAGAATAGCAGAGAAACTGGAAGAAGTTGCAGATACTCAGCCAGCACAGCCACATATCTCAAACAGTCAGAGTTTGCAGCCCTGGTGTGCTTGTACCTTTTCAGCCAGGGCCTGTCTGGCCCTCTTAGGACCTTGATGGTTTCTCCCATTGATTACATCTCCTCTGACTTCAAAGTTCTCCTGGAACATAACAAAAGCAAGGAATCAGGAGTTAGAGACTGAGAACACTCCCCTGTCAGAGTTCTGCTTCAATACTGGAAGATGTCAGATTTCAGAACTGAAAATGTATGAGTGTGTTCAGAACATGAATGAAAAAGGCTCTGCAAGAGAAATGCTGGAGTAATGAAACCCCTGCAGCACCAGGCAATTTTTAAAGAAACAAACTATAGCCAAACTGTATGGTAATCTAGCAAACTAACTAAAAGAAGCAGCACACTCAAAGACAATAATTGTCTTATCAGTAAAGTCTTATTTGATAGAAATTATCTGTACATAATTTCCTTAAGCAAAGAATAGATCTTTTTCTCCATGCTATAACCTATTAATATCAGTAGGAACACTTACAAAATTGTGTCTATAACCTGTTAAAAAATAATAGGGACTTGTGTCTTCAACACCAATGAATGCACAGGGCCTAAGTGTGGCTTTTGGTCCCAGCTTTTGGTAAAACCAGAACCCCAGGCTGCAGAGCTAAAACTCCATATTAAATGTTTAGACAATATCTGAGCTAACTGATAAGACCATCAGTAACTGCATTAATTAATCATTTGACATTTCACTCAAGATAGAAGACCTACCTCATCCAGTATCCTTCCTTCTTTAAAAGACTGAATTATCCCTAAATAAACACATCAGAACAAGAAAAGTCATTTTATCCAGCAAAATGGTTATTCCACTACCAGTATGGACTGACTTCATTGCTATATTAAATAGAAGGTATTGGTACTAAAGGAATACAGTCTGATACTGAAAGTACTTAAAAGTTTTTGGGTTTTTTTTACCATTTATCACATAAATTAATTTTACACTAACTGATGCCATGTATTGCAAAGATTTAAACTAAGAGGGACAAAAGGCTTTTGCCATAGTGGGGAGCAATCCAGTGTGGCTATCTGAAAGCAGAAAAAGTATTCACAAGAGCAACAAGCTGGATATGGCTGCTTGTTTGTGCTTCTTAATTTTCTTTCAAAGTATTTAGAAGAAACACTGCAAAACATGACAAGACATGAAGAGATCCTTTTTCTTGACTGTAACAAGTGAAGACTGCACTCATGGTAGAAGGGCACAGAGCAGTTATACATACACTGATAACTAACTACCCATTTTCCTCCTGCAATGCCCAGGAAATACTTCAGTGTCCGTTCACACACCAGCTCCTTATCTGCAGAGTAAACAACAGTAAGAGCTCTTTCAGTGTTGCCATTAGCAAAAAGCCACAGGTCAGGGTATTTGTATGTAAAAGCAAACATTTTTTGCTAAGTGCAGCAGCAAAATATCAAAGCTATCAAAGGTTCCAAAACTCCACTGTCATGATCCTACTAAACTGAAGGGAATGAGCAGAAACAAATCACGTGTACCACCCTGTTTACAATTAATCAATAAAGATAAGAGGCAAGGAAAAGCATGACTTCTTTGGGAACTACCTTTGTTTCCCTTTGGTTGGTTCTGAACTACTTCACACTAGTGTGCTGTCAACAGCTGAAAATTAACCAAGCACCTGGAGAAACAAATACCAAGTAACAATAACACAAGGGAAAACTGCCCTCACACTGATTCTGTGAAATAGAATGGGAAAACTCACAAGCCCAAACAAAAAACTTACAACAGAGAAAACAATCAATACCTCTTCCTCGAACTTATTAAATGTATTGCTGACCTGTCTGCTTGTTGTTTAAACTAAAGGTAAAACTCCACATGGCTGTCAATAGAGGATTTGGTCCCCTAGCTCCCAACAAACCTGTTTTCATTATGACATGGGTTGTTCCTTCTGTAATGTGATTAGATAAAGTGCTCTGAGTTTTCTTCACAAACTTCTGGACCATCAACTGAAAAGTAGTTCAGAAAATAATAGTTAGCAACAGTTTCAAACCCCCCAACAGCCCCAGTTTGTAGAAGCACACTGTGATAGTTACTTTAAAGGAACAGTTTTATGTGTTGGCACACAGAATGTGCATTTCTTTAAGTTAGTTTTGGCACCATTCAACAGACTAAAGTCATGCAGAGCTCTTGGTGTGTGTTTTATAACCCCAAAGCCAAATCCTTCTGGAAACTGAGTGCACAAACAGGTTTATTAGCAACTCAGAATTTACAGAAATGCTCACTGTGGATCAGAATTTGGGTAAAGCAGCATCATGTGAGGACACTGACTGAACCAAACACCCACACAGCTCCTCCCCAGCTCCAAGGCTCTCTACAAGTCCTCTGGCTTTGGAATCATGTGTATTCCCCCAGACATCAGGGATTGTTTAAACAAATTTCACTAAGCTTAACAGTGCCATTACAGGCAGCATTCTCACAGTTTTAGGAGTGATAAAGGTTGACTTAATTTGCTACATTCCTCACCTGCAATTCCTGCAAGATTAGTTTTTGTTATGCTTGGAGATCTCTCTACTGAGGACTACAGTGATAATCAGGAATTATCAACTAGTGATCTCAGAATTCTGCCATGTACTTACATGCTCACTGTGGTTCAGACCTGATGCCACAATTGACATTTCTTTCCTCTTGGTCACCACTGGACTTGTAGCATTTTCTTTCCCAGATGCATTGTGCAGAACAGGTACAGGAAAACATTCACTTCTCTTGAATTTGTGTCCTGGGCCACAGCTTTTATCAGTGTTCTCAGCTACAACAGGCCCATCTGTGGCTTCTGCAGTTTGGGGGGTAAAAAGCCTTACAGAGGAGGAAGAGTTATCTGGACCCCGGGTCACATTTCCAAAAAGATCTGATGAGACAGATGCACTGTTTTGCCTGGTCCCAGATTTCTGTTCCTCTGCATTTTCTGAAGAAAAAGCAAAATTACTCCTTGAGAAAACTGCACCTCTTTCTTGTAGCCCTCTCTTTTAGGTTTAAATTCTGCAGTTACTTCCTGTCCTTATGTGTTTATTACTTCATCTTTGCCTCTATCATTACTTTTTCCTGATCTATAGGCAAGACACAACACCACCTGTGGAACTTTTAGCAGCAAAGTGTCTGAATTTAGAAGTGAGACAGAAAAACTCCTGTTACTGTCAAAATACTGTCACATCCCATTTGATGGGCAGCCATGCAGCTGGGCTACCAAACAAAGCAGTAACACCTTTTGAAAATGACCAGGAACTTACAAATTAAAATCCTTGATTTACAGGAAGAAGTTGTATCTTGCTGATATGTAAAACCACGAAAAGAACAGGAGAAAACCACCAGAAATCAAAGTGCACTGGGTTTCTCTTCAATGTTACCTGCTTCAAGCTGACACTGCCTGTGTTCTTGCACTGCTTCCTGCACAGGTTTTGTCTTTTCAGAGGGAGTTTCATTCTTTAGAAGAACACTGTCACACTCTGGGCCTTTCTCCAGATCTGATCTCTTGGTTAAAGAGGACTTAGAAGATGGATGGGACAATTCTGGAGATCTTGAGAGAGAGAAATTGATTTTAATACCCTTTTTGCTCTTTTAAGTATAAGAAAAATGTAGCAACAGTGAAACTATTGTAACTTCCCAGAACCTCAGAGATACTTAAAAATTTAGAAATACACATAAAACCCCCCAAAACACCAAACAAGCCCATTGACCTGTTTTTTTCTTCTCTCTTTTGATCCATTTCAAATGCTGCTTCAGTAGTGGAATGTGGCAGCTCCCTCTGGGCAGGGAAACCTTCACAGCTCTGACTTCCATTCTGCTTTAGCACTGCTTCAAGTGCAGCCATTTCTTGCTGAAGCTTTTTCAGGCTATTTTGCATTGCATTCTTTTGCTGCAAAGGAGGCACAAGAATGCCAACATAAGCAAACTCAGGATTAATTTCTTTAACAAACACTTGAAAATCAGAAATAGCAAAATAGTTTGGAATTAAGTTTTTGCCACGTGTTCAAAAGGTGACTGTGGTGTTTTTACTGTAACAAATAGTGCACACATCCCACATTAGAAGCAAAACCACCCAAACACATTCATTTTGCCAGTCATGTTATTTCAGTTTAGATGTCTCAGAGTTTAATCAAACAGAAAACAATGCAACTCCTGCACAAATTTATTTAAAAGTAATTTTGTCCCAATTCCAGTAGTAGCTCAATCCATGATGTTCATTATTAAATTTAAATTGATTCTTCATTTTCCATTGTTACTAAAAGCCCCAAAGATCTTTTAAAGGACTAAAACATTTCATAATATTCCTCCTTATGTTCCCCCTCAAAAACTACATTACAGGATCAAAAACATGCCACAGGCAGGTCCTCATAAGAACAGCTCAGGGTTTCAAAGGACCTTTTAAAAAACCCAAACCCTTCACCTTACATGATGAAGCAATTTGAACAGAACTGAATATTCCATTTGTAGCTGCAACACTGGCACCATGTGGAGCCTCTTTGTTACTGAACCCAGGAAAAGCCCCAAGCAAACAGAAAACCATCAGCACACCACAGCCCAGAATCTCCACCCACACTGCCATTAATCCATTCAGCCTGGGCACATCCCAGAATCTCCACCCATGAAGCTGCAGTAGGAAAGGATTCCTGCCAGCTGACTACATTTTACACTGATGCTGTAAACAGAAGAAGCACCCATAAAGCACAAAAATTAAATTCACTTTTATTTTTGAACATACATAAACCCCCATAGGGCTGATAATGCTGAAGTTGGCATAAGACTTACCTTAAACTCACATAGGACAAAGAAAAACCCCAAAGCAAAACAAGAAAGTCCAAGCCCCTAACCCTCAACTGAACCCCCAAATCACCCAATACATAAAAGGCCACTGAGCAGCATTCAGGATTTTAACAGCAGACAAAAAATACACTGCTAGACAGACCCTTCATTAGACACTGCCTGTTGGGACTTGGATCTACAATATCCTAACATGGAATTATTGGATTTAGTCCTTCCACAGAGAAGACAAGTCTCCATGCTTCTAAACATCATATTGTAACAAATAAATCACCAAATCCTTACAAATTCCTATCATTAAAACTTTTTAATATAGGGGGCTGACGTTTCCAGCACTGGCCAGGTGTGGAGATGCATTAATTAGCATCTCCCACAATTAAGCCCTGTAACCAACAACATAACGAGCTGTGGCCATTGCAATGTGAGGTCACCAGGCAAGGAAAAGTTGGACAAATAATGGCACAGAAGCAGCTCTAAAGTTCTTCATTAATTATGCTTTTGGAAGTAATTTAGTGAGAAAGAATTATGATGAAAGAAGCTTTCCACTGTATTGACTTCACAGCTGGCATGTGCTTATCTCCTGGAATGCAAGCTGCTTCTAGCACTCAGAGCATAAACTCACCTGTGTAGTGAGGATTTCACCCTGAGAGAATGGCCCACAGGAATCTTCTACAATACTCATTTCACTGTCATATCCAGATGCTTCACCTTGAAGAATATGGAAAAAAAACCTCCCTGGGTTAAAGAAAAAAAACCACCAAACAACAACAAACCAACCAACATTATCCATCACCTCTTAGCACCTAGAGGTTTTAAAGAACTAATAACACTAAAGTGATGAGCTTTGAAAATGTTGAAGTTAGAAGGACAGGTCTCCTTTAAGTGAACATTTCAAAGAATTCCATGTCACATACATGACAAAGTAAGCAGAATTCAGTGTTTCAACAGGGATGAAAGTGTCCTAAACATTTACAAAGGCCATAAAAATGGCAAAATATTCTCTACAAAACTCTACAGCCAATTTCAACAAACATTTCAGCTGGGGAAAAAGCCTGGGTAGGCTGTGAAATTTTGCTGACAAGGAAGTATCACATTGGAGTACGAGAACCAACATTTCCCTCAAACATGAATTCCCATCAGTCAGTCTCTAGTGCCCAGCCTGTTCATTTGTGCTCTGAACAAAGAACACTGGAAGAACATAATTTTCAGGAAATAAACCACTGAGGGTTTTTTGTTTGATTGTTTAAGGTTGATACATTCTTTTAGAAGAGCAAGCACCCCTTGCTTACAGAATAAAGTTTCCACGCAAACACCAAAAATCTTGGTGTGAGGACATTATAAACACAGCTGCAGAGAGAAAAATCTTGGTTTGTACCTAGATTTGCTCCCATGTCTGGGTCTTTTTGACATTCATCTTTGGCTGTCTTCAGCCCTCCACTACAATTCTGAGAAGGTTCTTTACTGTCATCTACACTGCTCATTTGTTTGGACACATGAGCTGGTGGCAAATGCTTCTGCAGTTCTTGTGCTCCATTAAGTGATTCTTCAGACATGTTGGACTGGGAAGAAAATAAGTTGACAGAGCATTCTGACTCCTGGCTTGGTGAATCACACACATTACTCAGGGCAGCTTCAGGCACTTCCTGCACATTATTGCCATCAGTACTCACACTGTGAGGCACCACATTGGGACTCACTGGACACTCTACCACAGATGTCATTTGTTTATCAGTCTGCAAAGGTGAGATGGCTGATTTGCTGAAGATGAATGCCTGAAAGGATGGTAACTCTTCATCCTCACAGGACTCTTCATCTGAAGATGGCAGTTTCTGCACTCGTCTTCGAGACTTTCGCACGCCTCGAGACCTTGGCTTAGCACTCACATTTCTATTGTGCAGCTCCCTTCCCAGGGCATCATCACTTTTTACAAACACTGCAGATTGCTCTTTCCTATCAGTTTCACAGAAGCTGGTGTTCTCCTCAATATCACTCTCAGAGCACAGTAAGCCATTGGGGGTTTCAGACAAATCTGTAAGATCACGATTCTCTGCAAGAGGTTCTTCCAGAGCCTCTGCAGCTGAACACTTGGGCATTGCTGTGCTAACAGTTTGGGCTGCTTGTTCTTCATTCCCCTTTGCACACTTTATTTCTCTTTTGCTTTTTGTCTTAGTGACTTCATAGCTGAATTCAGCAGGGCTTTGCTGACAAGTTGCAGGACCAATCATTGATGTGGATTGAAAATGCAGAATTGGTCCTCTGCAACCAACAATTTCAGTCCTTCCTGCCTGATTGTTTTTTGAACTGAAGCTGATTTCCTGGCCTGTGTTTAAACCATTTTGTCTGGAATCATGCTTCTCTGTGTTGCTCTCATCACTTTGGCTTCCATCACTTTTGATGGGATTCTGTCTCAACTCACTTTCTATCCCTATCTCATTTGACGCTGGCTTTTCATTGCCCTGCTCTTCCTGTAGCAATCCATTTTTGTGCTCAGTCTGAGCAGTCCCTGTTCTTGCTGGTGTCAGAGTCCCTTCCCCTGAAGCCTGTGAAATGTCACCCCAGTGCTCTCCTGTGCTGACAGCAAAGCAAGGCACAGGATCAACACGGGCAGACTCACAGGTCTTAACTGTCTCTTTCTCAGAAATCCTGCTCAAGTTTTGAGCAGCTGCTTTCTCCTCTGGTAAGCTTTCTGGTTGTAATTGTTTGCTAGCCTTATCTTCCACCTGAGCAGCACAGGACTGATTTAAGGTTTCAGAAGCAGGACCTTCCACTGCACGTGCCTGCCTGGGAGCCTGGAAGAGGCTAAAGGATGAACGCTTCGAATGCCTGAAGATATTTCGCAGATACTGCGTGTCTAAGTCACTGTCTTCAGCTTCCTTAGTCAATTCCAAAACATTTTTAGCCATTGGCAACTTTTCACTTTTGAAGTCCCCTGGAACATTTTGTGAATCATGCCCACGGTCCTGGGGAAAAGCAGTAGGTGATTCAGTCACCTCTTCAGTCTGGTGAGAAGCAGTTTGCCCAGCAGACATTGAAGGCAGTTGTAGGAGGAGAGGGCTGCCTTGTATTTCACTGTCTTGAGAACCTGTATCAGGTGCAGTGGAACCACAGTTTGAAGGCTGACATGAAGGACTGAACAGACGTTTTCCAGTTTCTGCAGTGTCAGATAAATTCTTTAGACTAACCTGCATTTCATTTCCTTCCAGATCACCTCCCCCCAAATTAGTGACTGGCCTGTAACTCAAGTCCTCACGAGGCTCACACAGGTCTTTGCATTCAGCAGAGTGAGTTGCCACATTCCTTTGGTCTCCAGAGACAGACCTTCCACCATCACTGTTATTCTTTCTTGCTCCCTTTACTCCTTTCCTTGTTTCTTTTGCCATTTCTTCAGAGAGTAACTGAAGCCTTCTGCTGCGTCTGACTGGCTTTTGCTCAGAATCAGCTTTCCTGGGCTCTCCACTGCTTGGATAGCTGTCAATCTGTGGCTCAGCTGGATCAGGGAAAACAGAGCTCCTGTCCACTACTAACTGTAGAGCACACTTAGTTCTACTAGAATGCCTGCATTTTTTTGCTGCAGAACTTCTCTTTTTGGTGCTTTTCTGATCACAGTGATACATTTCTGGTTCCCCATCACAGTGCTTGGGAGTGACCTTCTCAGTAGCTTTCTTCCATGTGGACTCTCCTCCTTCCTCAAGTTCTGTTAGTGTATTATTTGCTCTATTCTGAGAGAGGTCACTCTCATTAACAGCAACACTTGCATCACACCTTTTCTTTTCAGCATCTCCAAGGCCCCAATTAACACTTTGAGGGCCCCCATCTGCCTCTTCTGTATCTTTTTTCTTGATGAAATCCTCAGGTTGCAGGTCACAGGCAGTCTTCCTCTTTCGTTTGAGCCTGTCTTTGCTGACATTATTCAGGCACTTATCAGCAGCCACATCTTCCTTTCTCCTGGTAGGCAAAACATCTCTCCAGGCAGAAGGGGGATTTGATTTCCTCCCTCTGGTGTATGTTTTTCCAAATATTTTGTCTTTGATGTTTTCTCCCGTTTGTTTTGACCACCTCTTTTTTCCTTCCACTGCTGCAATTTCCATGGAATCTACCATAGGGTCAGTCTTTTCTGAAATACAGGACTCTTTATCTGATAAACACAGATCTCCCTCATCTGAAACATTGGCTGATGCAGCAGATTCATCCAGGGAAGAACTGGAAGACAAAATCTCATTGCTTTTTGAAAACCATTCATTGACTTTCTGAATGCTCTGCTTCAGTCTCTTCTTGGAGACTTTATTCAGGGTGGCAGAGTGAAGTGTCTCTGGCTGAGGCAGCTTCTCCAGAGGAAGTTCTTTGTCATGGGGAGAGTCTTTCTCAGGTTCATACGCCTCTACAGCTTCCACACTTTGTACATCAGTATCCATTTCCTTGCTTTTATCCAGCCTGCTCTCTGAGCTATCTTCTAAATCAAACCCTTGGTTTTCACTGTTGTACTGGGTTTGCTGTTCATCCATTTCTTCTGTGTTCTTAAAGAATGATGTGTCCCCATTCAGCGTGGCACTGGCATCACCTATTCTGTCACATTGCTCTGGGAGCAGGTCTACAGCAAGAACATTTAAAGGAGAACTCTGGCATTCAGTCACATTCACTTGGTCAGGTTGGGCACATTCAGCGATGCTCTGAGTGCTTTTCTTGCTCAAGCATTCCTTTGAGAAATCACTTTCACCTGTTAGATTTACAGGTATAATAAATTATTAACCTCTATTTTATACGCACAAGCACAATAACAAGCTTAATAGCTACTTTGTTTTAAAAGAACTGCTCTTACTTCCCCCTAACCAGCATATTACACTGCACAAATCTCCCTCTAGAGAAAGGCAGAAAGATCATATTACATGTTCTTCTAAATTTTTACATGAATTGCCAGCCAGTGCTTTTCATGTGTAATATGGCTCAGGTAGAATAGATTAAGTTTTGTACTTTGATCAAGTTGCTTTTCTTCCTTTCTGTTCCTGTGCACAGAACATCCACATTTTAAGTATCTAGGCTACAGGAACAGTCTTGCTTTAGCTGTAGGCATCAACAGAACTACATTATACAAGACTGTAAGCTTATATATATGTACACAATCATGTGAAATAAAAATGTTATCTTCTGGTCTCTTTCAAGTTGAATCACCCTTGTCACCAAAATAACAACACACCTATGACATTTGGTAGTGTTATTTCTTTGGCACACAGCTTGTCAGGCTGTGCACTGCAAGAATTTTCATTCCCTTCCTCAGCACTCTCAGGTTCTTCCAGCCTTACTTGAGAAGAAATCTGAACCACACCTTTGTCTTCAAACCTGTTGGGAAAAGAAATCTTTCATTACAGATAAAACCATAAGAGACAGAATAGAAGGTGATAATTATTTTTCCCTTTTTGCTCTCTGAAATAGTTTCTGGAGAAGCCAAGCTTCATGACTGACACTCATCACAACCAGACTCTTCCAAGTTTCAGGCCATTTCTTTAAAAGATTCTCTCTTGCAATCCTGAATTTAGTATTTACTTTCTAAAGCACAGTGCCTACTTTTCTATGGAAGATCTATGCTGGCAACAAAACATTTAGAAAACAGTTTTAAAGCATGTAATATGGCAAACTGTTGGAATTCAGCTACCCATTCTACCCTCATGCCCTCAAAGCTGAAAACCATTTGTCAGCTTAAGAACTGTATCAGTCCTATGCTAAGAAACTAGAACACAGGAAATGAGAATATTGAACTACTGTCCTTGGAAAACATGAATTCCTTAATCACCTTCACTTACCCAGTTTTGCTTGCCTGTTTAAAAAACTCTTCAGATGACTCAGAGCCTGAAAACAAATAATCTGTTACTCTGGTTGGAATGATTCAGAGAAAGGTGACTTGCCAGATTCAGTGGTTATCATCACATACATGCCTTCTCCTTTCTAGAGCTAGATGTTTTCAACTTTTAGATGAAATCAAGTTCAATTGTGAAATATTTTACCTAATTATAATGATTTTTATGTATAATTATCTACATGGCTGCAGCATAAAACTGTGTTTAAATACAGTGACTGGTAGCAGACTGGTAACTAAGAGTTAATTAGCTATAAGTTAGTTTCTAATTTCTAAACCTATGCACAAAACAGCTACTAGTATTAACAACTTTGAGCTGGAAGTCAGAGAAATATATCCAAATATCTCTCACAGATCCTTTGATCCTGGCAGATGCAAGAAGGAAAAAAGTGAGGAAACAACCTCCACCTGTTAAAAGCAGTAATTACCTTCCTTGAAGCAACAGCATAAACAATAAGCTACACATGGCATCTGTCTTGTTTCTCATAGCAGCCAACACCACACAAAATAAATAAAATTCTGAGAAGCTAGAGATAGCAAAAAAAATTAGTATCTCAAATAGATTTCATTCTCATCTCAAGCACTGGTAGCAAGGCTTAGTACTCTTCAGAAAACAGTGGCTACCTTTAGCTGTAACAGCATAATTTTTTGTACATCTGTAAACATCTTCTCTGGATTTTGTACACCAAGGCTTAAGGGTTCACAACAGCAGCATTATTTGCTGTGATATAATAAACTATGTAAAAAACCCTTTTGATTTACCAACTTGGAACTGTTCATAATTTGTCCCTTTGTTGTCATTTTGGGTGTTAAGGAGAAATTAGTGTTTATAAAGACCTAGAACATCATCACCTATCATTACTTTGCAAGCATTGTACACAGGATCAATGAGTGTGGATTACAACAGATCTTACCAAACTCTATATAAGTACCCTTTTGAGAATCAGATTTCTGGGGTTTGTTTCTTGAGTGACACATTTTGGCATCTGTCAGCTGAATATTCACACTTGCTTCCTGCTGACAGGAAAATAGAAAGGAATAGTTCTTTACAACAGTGGGGTATTAAAAAAATTCATAGCTATTTAAACTTTAACAGGGAGCTGATAGAAATACTTAGTTCATATGCATTGGTAGCTTCTATGCACAATACAAGTAATTTATCATATTGACATCAGCAAGGAAATGTGTCAATAGAAAATGTATCATGCATTTGACAGAACTAATCACTAACAGTTTGGTCTTACATTCTGCACTGTCTAACATTCTATTCAGCATTAAGCAGATGAAAACAAAAACAACATGCCATGGACAGTCTCATACACAGCAATTACCCCAAGCTGGGCAATGCCTTAGGAATCCTAAGACATAGTTGTGATCTTATCCCTAAAAAGGTAAAAATCCTACAAATAGATAGACAGCCTCATGAAACAAGCAGGTGGAAGAAGTTTTCAATCCTAGTTTCAGGAACAGACTGTAGTATGGCAATATTATGTATAAGCTCAGGTCATTTTATGCAAACATCTTTCTCAAGTAGGTTGAAGACAAAAATATATAATGTCCTTGTCTAGAATATCACTCAGATTAAACAACAATCTGAGATCAAGCCAACATCTCCTACTTTATTCTTTTATGTATATGCATGTATACACACTCCAAATACATTTTTAAACAATCAATGAAAACAAAAGGGGGAAAACCAGTTACCAAGGTGAAGTTTTCTTGTCCATTTCCTTTGGCACTTTTCCTCCTGTTTCTGAAGCCCTTACTTTGGATGACAGAACTTTCTTTACACAGGGACTCAGCAGCAGTGGCTTCCGTGGATGTTTTAGGAAAGTGGTGACTCTTTAAAACTAGAAGATGTTATCAGACAAAAAAATATATATTTTTTTACACTGAATATGACTCAAGTATGAAATAGACTTGTGTAGACTCTGTGCACTTAGTGCATATACAGCTAAAATATGTTTGTCCAAGAAAGAATAATCAGACTGGGAATTCAATAAGATTTCTTTCTGAGCACTCTTCAAGTAATAAGTAAAATCTTGATCCTGCCAACTAATTTTCTCAACCCATTTTGGTTATATAGATAATCTAGCAAGAGCAGGATCCAATTCTAGTTGTTTTAGAATGTCTGAGCAAGTTGAAAAGAATTAAAAAATAACATCTATTTTTCATAACAGAATATACAAACCACTACTATCTGCCCCCAATCACAGTGTCTGGTTTACTAAAATACAAACAGGCTCATGTCTGACTTTCCAATACCCTAACAACACCCTCAACAAGGCACTGAGCTCTAGAAGGGGGAAATTTGGATTCTCTGAGGATCCATCTCAGTGGGATGAGTTAACAAACATGGCTAGAGCACTGCTCATTCAGGCTCTGAGACTGTTTAACAAATAAAAACTGCAAGGCTGGGCATAATCAAAAGCAGGACTTTTCCTCACAGTTACAGATTAAACATTATTTGATACACATTCAGCCATATTTCAGGAACTGAAGATTAGCTAGAGTCATCAAACACACACAGAAAAACTGTGTTCAAGAGATTTTCTAAAAAAATCTTGGAAACTTAATGGAACTTATGCTTCTACATCCAAGAAAAAAACCTTTTGATAATTCTTTCCATATTTATTACTGCACAGTAAAAGGAAGACCTTATAAACAGTCATATGTTAAAACCTTATTTTAAAAAAATTGGGGGCATACATTCACAACACTTACACTTCACTCCAGTGTCAAGCTCAAAAGCACGGATAGTTTCCAACAATCCTTCAATTAGCTGCTTAAATCTGGAATTTTCTTTCAGACTCCTGAAATAACATCAGTACTTCTGTTACTTTAAGACAAATGAACAGGTTAACTATAAATATTTCTAGAATTTTGGCTGAACCAAAAAAGGGGTAAAACTCCAAAGTGGAAGATGAAACAGTAAGAAAATGTTGCCAAGGGATAACAACACAATTCCCCCAAAACAACCATTACTACTGGAATTGAAACTATCACAAAAATGAACATATAATTTTCTCATAGAGGTTTAGTGGAGAGAAATCAACTGTAAAGATTAAACACTAATATAGCAGAGACATTTGCTAAGAGAGGTGTGTTCACCTGTGATCACCTGGAAAAGGCTCACATGGAGGTAAGATACTACATTTACTCTTTGAGAAATAGCTTACTTAAAAACCGCTTTTTCTTCTGTATTTCAGTCTTATATTCATTTATTTTAAGTCTCTTGTTAGTCTGTTCTTAGAGCTCAAACACCTTATCCTCCAGCCCCCTCACAAAGATGCATTCCTCACCTTTTGGTAACCTCAGTCTTACACAGAGGACACTCTACCACACCTTTTTTCTTTTTGCTGATAAGTTTGAACATGCAGAACCTAGAAAGAAAGAACACTTGTGATGGTAACAAGAGAAGGGTATTATTTTCCTTAAAACTGAGGGTGCACATTCACCACTTAGTGGTAATCAAGTGTGCATTCCTGTTCTGGTGTTACAGTGAGTTAATTGAGCCCCCTTGACACATTTGTGAAGCTGCAGTTCTCTCTTCTACACAATGGTTTTTTTCTCAATTTTTTCCCCTAACACATGAAGTTATGAAAACACAGTATACACACATGATTAGCTGTACTGATTAGCATACTGAAGAAATATATATAGCAATTAAAACCAGTATATATAGAATTAAAAATTAGAAACCCAAAACTATTATACATGGAAATTAAAAATTGCATTGCACTTGCACGTTTTCAAACCCACCTGCAGAATATGTGATCACATTTTGTTGAGACAGGCTCTTGTACCACATCCAAGCTACAAAGAGGGAAACAAAAACAGGAGCACAGAGGTTATAGACTGGGGAGCCAGACTTCAACCAGAACCTTTGCTATTTCAGCATTTGCATTAAAGAACTACAGACCTCATTTACTTTTCACAGACAAGGCACAAAAACCCACATGGCTTTACAAGCAATAATCCAATCAGATACATTTTTTACCCCTCACTGAATAGAGGACTGACACATTCAGGTTTTAATAGAAAAGCAAAATTTGCTAGAACGTAAGAGCAAAATATAAGTTTTTTTCTTGCATTTTCTCAATTGAGCCTTACAAAACACCAATATGTTTAGTCCTAAGCACAAATCCCTTTGCTTTCTGGTAAGCCATACAACTGACAAAGCATTTTCAAAGAAATGAGAGAAAAAAACATACACCTCCAAAAAATTAACGACACTGGTATTATTCCTGACATACCATATTGGGCACTCCAAGTTCTTCTGCATAGCTGAAAGCACATTTTGTACTTGTCCAATAGTAATCACTGAGAAGTCCATCCTTCACATCCAAAAATACTCTACAGAAAAAAAAAAAATATTATCAGCTTTGTCTCTGCAAAAAACTCTTGTTGTCTCCCATGACTATGCTCTCCCGTACGGCTCTGCTCTAACTGCAGAATGGTATCAAACACGTTGCTGTTATTACTTAAGCAACACTTTGCAGCACAGAGGGGTTCTTCCTCTGAACGCTTAAAGCTAAAGCCTCTCGAGTGTCTTGTACGCAAAGGAGCGCCCAGAGAGGGTTTATTCAGGGGAAACTCAGCAAGCGCGCAAAGCACAAAGCAGCAAGAGCGAGGGGCTTGCTGGGTGGAAGGGCACGCAGAGAAGCACAGACAGGCTGATGCAAAGGAGCCTGGGCGTACCCACACGAGCCAGCACAGGTGAGGACCCCTAGAAAACGTCGCAAATCCTGAAAACAAAGAGAAAGCGCCTGAGCTTCCCGCGGCGGCAGCTCGGGTCCGGCCCGGCAGCGAGGCCTGTCCGCAGGCAGAGGCGAAGCGTCTCGGTACTGGCGGAGGGAGCGCGGTCGGCGCCAGTGCGGTCAGAGCGGATGCGGTCAGAGCCGGGGCAGAGCCGGTGGGGTAAGTAAGTAAGTGCCAGTGGGGTACGTAAGTAAGGGCCGGCGCGTTAAGTGCCGGGGCAGCGCCAGGCTGGGCCCGTCCCGCCTCAGCCCCCTCCGCGCGCCGCCTTTCGCGCCCTTCCCGCCCCGCCGCGCGCAGCCAATCCGGGGCCGCGGGGCGGGCGCGCGCCCCTACAGCGCCCTCTGACGGGCTCCTTCCGCCTCGGCGGGGCGGGGCCTGATTGGCTCTGCTCGGCAGCTGATTGGCTGCCGCGCCACGTGATTCAGCTGTGCACAGGCGCCGCCGCGGCGCAGCCGCCGGACGTGCGTGGCCGCGGTGCGCGCGCGCGCGCCCGGTTCTGTTTATTGTTGTGGTTCCGCGGCCCCCTGGCTCCGCCTCCAAACCAACCAGAGCGGCGGGCTAGATGAGTGACAGGCGGCTCCGCCAATAGCCGCGCGCAGCTGGCCCGGGGCGGGCCGCCCTCGGGCCGCCATGTTGTGCCCGTCGGGAGGGCTGGTGCCGCTGCCCCCGGCCCCGCGGGAGCGCGCCATGGAGCCGCGGGTCACCCTGCGCGTCACCTGCCGCGGCGACACCCGCACCTTCCTCGTGTCCGACCCGGCGCACACGACGTGGGCCGATCTGGAGGCCATGGTGAGCGCAGGCTGGCTGCGGGAGGCGGAGCGGGGTGTCCGCCGCGGGGCCGTAGCCGTGGGGAGCCGGCTCGGTGAGGTGCTGGCCGTGCTAGCGAGGCTTCGAGGGCCCAGCATCTCCGGCCGCGCCTTCCAAAGCAGTGTCCCCCATTTCACAGGCTGTTAGAACTGGTGGTTCATACGGCTGCGATCTTGATTTTTCTTTTTTCTTTAATAGTATAATTTAGTCCTGCGCTGTATGCGTAGATTGACGCGAACGGTTGGTTTGGAAAAAGATTCCCAAGGGCCCTTTTTTTCCCTGTGTGAGCAGGTGGTCTTAGCTGTGTTCTTTGCCCTTTTCCGCAGGTATGGACACTTGGTTTGGCTCTGTACCCCTCCGTAAAATACATCCTATTCCTATTATTTCCTATTCTTAGTGAAGTACCTATGGTGAAGTAGCACACATCTGTTGCCTTTCTGAAGATTGGTCTGTGCCCCTTGGGGTATTGAGTCGCTAATACATTTCTGTTTGGCCCCTTGGTTCCCGGAGCGTTGTGCGTGCTAGTCTGGATAGAACAGCGTCTGACCGGGCCATGCATGCGTGGGCAGTTGCCTATGAAGATCTGTGTATCATGCACTTGGTATAGTCAAGAGTTTGTTTGGGTGCTTGTTTTCAGGGCTGTTCAGTGACAACTCCTGTATTGGCTTAGGGTGAAATTGTGTTGTAAAGATTGCCTTGGCTGTGATGAAACTAACATTATTATTGCTGTTGTTGTTATTATTATTAATTCTGTAGCAACTGTTCTGGTTTTTTTAGCTTGCTTTCTAAGTCACATCTGAAGAGATCTTGTTGCTGTTTTGTTTTCTGTCTTTCAGCTCTTTTTCTGGCTAGTATATTCCAGTATACATGCAGGAGAGTTTTGCTTTGTGAATTGCTCAAGTTCAAAGTTTGAACTGCATCATCTTCACTTGTATTTCAGGCCTCTGAAAGAGGCACTGGTTCAGTCTTAAAATACTTAGTGCAAGTAGACCCTGCAGGAATGTCTGAGCTGGTCAGAATCCTGCTTGCATCAAAGCTGGAAGCAGATTACTGTGTAAGCACTGTGCTGCCCTTAATCTTAGGTATTCTGAGAGCCAGGGTGTGTTTGTTCAAGGTGTGGTGTTCTATTACAGTGTTTCCCTAACCAAGGTAGAAGCACGGGTTGTCTCTTGTGTGAATTACTGTTTCAAGGGACTATCAGTTAAACTTGAGTCTTTCTTGTATTTTGATATTTTATTAAATGTGTTTGATGTTTATAAGGGATAACATGAGCTCTTGTTCTGCCTTGAGTTTAGGGGAACCATCAGTGGTACTAGACCATGTAAGTACAGGTTCTTCCTGACAAAAGAAGTTGGTTCTCTCACTGCACTCACAAAATTTGGGATGATTTGCTGGAAGAGCCTCCCTGGAGCACTTTCACTGCAGAATGTGTCCATGTGTGCCCTGTGTCCGTGTGCTCCAGTGGGGCTGTGTAACTCCCCAGGCAGCCACTCTTGGCTGAGCCTGCTGCTGTTGTTCTCTTAGGTCTGTGCTAGCAGGATGTGTCAGTTGTTTCAGAGAGTTTCTGTTGGGAAAAATACAGCTTTGTAGGAATCTGGTACAAAAACGCACAGGAGCCTCAAAGACTCGGCATATGGCAACAACTGCTTTCATTTTATGGTTCATTTGGTGCTGCTCATCCTGCATTGTTAATGTAAAATAACTGCTCAGCTTTATTCTCTGAATTTTGATAGGCTGAAAAAAGGCTGATCACCTATGTGAGCTGTCTTCCAGGTGCTTTTTAATGTAAAAGATAGAGTTTAGGGATTGTTTGCCTTCACCTTCATATTTTGCAGTGTTTACTGTGACTGAGTTTATTAACCCTGAGCTTGTCCTCTTAGAATGGGAAGGTTATTATTATTTATTTTGGAGTAAACATTAACTGGGCAAGGTGCAACAGGAAAGAAATGTGTTTATTCTTTTCATTAGGGAAGTTAGTAAAGCTTGGAGGGAAGGCACTGGGAAGAGTTCAACTCCAGAGGAATGGATTTGGTAAAAGAGTGTTTGCTTCAACTGAGAAACTGAAGGGAGGGATAGAAGGGTTTTAATGGTATTCCCAATTAATAGTCATTATTAACTGAGGGCATCTGTCATCCTGCCTCACTATGGTTTTATGTTCTTTTTTTTTTTCATTACAGGTTAAAGTTTCATTTGACCTGGACAACATTCAGATCAAGTACATTGATGAGGATAATGATGAGGTAAAATACCTGCCACCCCACCCTCCCAATAATCCAACTGAAAAATGACTGGTGGCAGAAATGACTTTCTGCCTTGTGAGGATTTGTAGTGGGTCCTTCAGGAGAGTCTGTTATGCACATTGGGGTGTGGGAATGTTTGCCCCTTTAATAAGAAAACAGCTGATAGTCTTGTGGTTTTACCCTTAATGCAGCATGCGTATTTTAAAATATTTTTTTAGAAGCTATGCCTTTGTTTTTCCCACCCTTTTGAAACACCCAGTGGTTCTCTGTGCTCTGAGGGCGAAATGTTTCTATTGAGGAACTTTTTTTTTTTTTGACAAGAATAAGGTAGTTGTAATTATTTGTGTTTGCAGCTATGGTAAAGCCCTGTCTCTTCAATCTAGACTCCTTCCTCTGGAAAATGTAGGTCCCCTGTCATTAGCATGTGTTTGCTTCAGTGATTTGGTGTGCTCAAATCCTCTGGTTGCTTTATGCAATGGCTGTAATCTCCAAGCAGATTACTGACTCAGAAAACAAATTGGCTACTTCTAGTTGTCCTTGTTGAGTAACTTCCTGCTTGGCACAGTCTCACCCTCTCATATTATTTTTGTTTATCTAGAGATTCAGAGGGGAATGTAACGTTCACACAGCACGGACATTTGCAAGCACAGTGTTCCACTGCGTGGATTATAGCTCTTCTAAATGAGATGGGGGTTCTTGTTTTTGCTTTTTTCTCCTAAGGGGAAATGTCAAGAAGGTTCCAACAACCTTTCAGAGAATGATTCTCCCCTTATTTTCCAGCCTCTATAATATATAAATATATAGATTGTAGTTGTAGGACACGAAAAAAGGATGAGAGACTCTAAATATTTTAGAAGGCAAAGAGCATAGAAAAAACTTCATTGTTTAATTCTTACTACCTTTTTATAAGGTGTTTTGATACAGACTTAACATGATTGGTGAATAGGAACGACACCTCTCTAATCCCATTGGTTACACCAGAGAAACAGCTCAAATGTTCTGAGAACTAGAAAAGCAAAACACCACCTGGAGAAAGATTGTTTTGAGAAAGGAGAGTTGTTTGCCAAGATTTGTTTTGAGAAGAAGCTTTCTTAACAATTTCTCCCCTGGGAGAAAGTTAGCAGGCTAAAATCTGAGACCCAGAAATATCAGGCCACAATAGATGCATCTAGAAAAGCTTGTTCTGAAATACTGAGCAAACATTGTTCAGAATCCTGCCATGCTGTGGGGGATTAAATAGCTTCTTGTTTTAGTGACTTCTATATGCAGAATTGATAAATAAGTTTCTGTAGAAGAATGGGCTTATGAAACACTTAATTTGTCTTTTGAAACACTTAACTGGGCATTTAAAGCAACTGGGGCCAAGCTCTGGACTTGTGCAGTGAGCCCAGGGGTACAGGCACTGACTTTCTGAGGAGAGTGAGCAGTGCCAGAACTGCCTCCTGTGCCAGTCCAGTAACAAACATGGGCTGCTTCAAAGCACCACAGCTTTGGGTAATGATTAAACATGGCAGCAATAACAAATATCTAAAGGACTGGTATTTTAGAAACTGTGAATAAAGTATGTTTATTCTGAAGTATGTTAATTTTAAGAGAATTGCAGAAATGTATCTGTGGCTCTTGCTCACTGTTACTTCTCTTTGCAGGTCTCTGTGAACAGCAAAGGTGAGCTGCTGCTTTATTGAGGTGAAATCAAGAAAGAGATCCCAACTCTTGCTTGTGTTTTTTGAAGATGCAGTTGAGAATGCTTGCTTTTTGATTTTTGTATTTTATATGTGATTTGGCATCAAATTCTTCCCAAAGGAAAGAATTCTTGATCCATAGGAACAAACTGGAAGTGACTAAATTAGTGGACTATTGCAGCTCTTAGCTGTGAAAATGTGTGCTTGTTGCTGTATATACAATTTCTTGCACTGTTTAAAGAGAATTTGCAGGAGGTAGGGGAGGCCCCCTGTCATGTAAGGATTTCTGAATACTGTGTGCTAAACTTACATCTGTTGTGTGAGATAGGGGCCATTCACATTTCTTTCTATTTTTCTTTAGAGGAATATGAAGAAGCTCTGAAGGTAAATGTGCTCTTTGACTTTTTCCAATATATTCATCCTTCTCCAATTAAAATTGGTGTAGCTGAGAAAAAAAAAAAGGCATTACTTGGCCCAGGAAATCAGAAGAGCTGTTTTCTAGCTTTGGACAGTAGCTTGAATGTCTTACTACATTTTCCCCCCATCCTGGTTGGTCTTTGTTTTTATAAGTTAGTTGAATAGGCACTGAGGATTCAGGACCCTGAGCAGCAGTGGGTTGGTTAAGAGACTGAGTTTCTCAAGCCCTTCAACAGTAATCCATTATTTGGAAATATTGGGCTTTAGTGAAAACCTTCAAAAATCTTGCCACATAGACTGTGCTGCTGGAGTATATCATTAAAACTCATTAGAGTCAATGCTTAGTTATTTTATAAGCAGTTAGACAACGTAGGAATTGCATTCCTTTACGTTTCTGTTTTACATTATTAAGTCTTTCAGAACCTTTTGTTCATAGTTTGAATTTCAAATCTGATAATTTCATAAGAATCATAAATTCCTGGACACGTTCTATTAAAGTGTTCCTATGAACACTTTATTATTTGCTGAAAAATTCCAGTAGGATGTTTGCATGATTCACTGTTTGACTTTTAATAAACTTTTTAATAAGCATATTAGTAACCTTTCAGAAGTAGAATATCAGCTGACTCTACCTTGGCATCTCTCTCAGTTCTTCTCTTTGTGTCTGTTAGTCTTTCCCCAAACTCTGCCATGTGGTGTAATTCTGCATTTTTACAGATTTCGTATGCTGATCGTGAGTGGAAAACATGGTGTGTGTGTATGTACTGTTTGTTTAGATTGCAGTTAAACAAGGAAATCAGCTTCAGATGAATGCCTATGAAAAGAATTCTCCTCCTGCTTTGCAACTACATGAAAAAATTGTGACAGAAAAGCTGATGCTTCTTAAAGATGAGAAGAAACCACTTTTGCATTATTCCACGCTAGCTCAGGGATTAGAGGAAGAATTAAAAAATAATGAGGAGCTGACCATTCAGGTAAGAAGTTGAACTACATTAAAACAAAGAATTAATAAGTGTAATTCACTCTGTAGACTGATTATCCTCTTTAGCCATACATAAAAACTGTGTTCAGAAGTTGGTCTCTCTTTTCAACTACCTGCACCTGCTCACCAAATAGTTTGAATGTCTTCAAGAGGATAATTTGATGCTGTCTTTAGAAATACAGGTGCTGTCATGTTGACCATTCTTAAGTGTTTTGATAAACAGAGCAATTCATCTCCTGAAGCCCTGGTTGCCATCTGGTAACTTCTGGTTGACTTGTCTGCTTTGGTGTGTAATTACACTCAAATGCTAATGAGGCAGAAGTGTTTCAGGAAAATGTCAGTGGCTACTTTGTGTCACTTCTCTGCTGTTTTCTGACAAACTTTAAATATTTTTTCCATAAAGACACTTCAAAGCTATTCCAGCAGTTAACTTGCCGTGTTGAGGTTTGGTTTTGTTTTTTTTTTAACTTTGCATACTTTTTTGTTTTGGTTTTTTTTTTTTCCTCAGCAAAAGTTAAATCAGACCAGAACAGAAAGCACAAATGAAAATCCTCCAGAATGGTTTACTAGCTACTTGGAAACAGTAAGTGTATTGTCTTGTATGTTTTGGTATACTTAAATACATGAGAAGTTGTACCTGGAAGAGATCTTTGTGGTGCCTGGCTCTAGACATCTGAACACTCTTGCTGCCAGCACTTGTGACCAGGATCTTAATGAGAACTAGATATCTAACTATGTCTATAGTGTAAGGGATACCTTAAAAAAACCCCAAACCATAAACTTGATCCATGCCACTTGTGAAAAGTGGAATGTTTAGTTTTTGCACTTGATTAGTTTGAGTGTAGTTTTGAGTAGCTCCCATAACAGAATCCTTGTGGCCCTCC
This sequence comes from Nicator chloris, assembly GCA_013400495.1. Taxonomy (NCBI): domain Eukaryota; kingdom Metazoa; phylum Chordata; class Aves; order Passeriformes; family Pycnonotidae; genus Nicator; species Nicator chloris. Next base: position 113,950 of record WAAE01005780.1, read on the forward strand.
AGACAGCCATAGGAATTCCAGATCACTTGTTGTGGGAGAGCATGGAGCAGTGTTGCTCTTGTGGGCTCTTGATTGCCCAGTTTCAGCAGGGCAATACTTTTGGTTTCCTGTGATTAAAAGCAGAGCATTTGATGACCTTACTTTTCTTGACTGTTCACTTTGAGAAAATACTTTCAGGAAGCCAGACAATAAGCTACAGGTGAAGATGTGGCTGTTTTGAACACCTAATAAACATCACTGAAAAGCAGTTTAATATCACTGCAAAGAATTCATTAGCTAGCAAGTTCTTGAAACTATGTGCATTTATCTTTAAGCTTTTTTCTCTAGAGTCTCCTTTCCTTTGCCACCTATTTATACAAACTGAAAATAGGGGAAGTTCATGGTTATGTTTAAAACATCACTGATGGGCAAATCAGAACTTATTGGTAGAGAGTCCAGAGGGGTTTGTGAGTTGTGGTAATTGTTTTGGAGATGAGTTTCCTTCCCTTCGTGCAAGCTTATGAAAGAAAAACAATATTCTAAGCACAAATATGTGATTTTTAACTTGCCATCTTAAAAGCTCTGGGTTGGTATTTTCTAAAATAAAATCCTCTCTGAGGAATGTGGTATTTGTTTATATAGCATGTGCTGGGGGTAGGGGAAATGATTCTGAAATAGTCTGTGGCTGCTGAGAGACTGGGAGACTTGAGACAGTGTAAGTCATCTTTTCAAACTTAATAGCTGGGTGTCCTTCATGACTGCTTTAATTTCCAGTTCAGGGAACAAGTCGTTAAGGAGACCGTTGAGAGGCTGGAGCAGAAGCTGTATGAGAAGCTTGTTCATCACAATCAAGCTCCAGATTTTTGTGAGAGCTCAGTTCCAGCAGCACCTCCACCTGCAGAGAGCAGCAGCCAGTGTGACTGGCTGATCTCCTGCTGCAACTGCCAGGCTCGCATTGTCGGCGTGCGCTACCAGTGCAGGTAGAGTGTGCTGGGAGCTGGGGCTGTGGGGAGCTGACCTGCACAGCCTGGGAGTGACTCTGAGAAACTCTCCTGGGCTTGGATGCTTCTAGGTGCCCAATCTGCAGCCTGCTGGACACTTCAGGATGTCTGCTGTGTGCCTCACCAGCAGCTGATGTTCTCTCCTGTGGTCACTAGGCTTTATCTGCATAAAAGCAAGGTTAATGCTATTTTGAGAAAAGGTGATTGTTAAAGTGAGAGAACTTTATAATGCTGTATTCTCAATGACTCTTTAACTTACCTGCATAGGATGTGCAGTAATTATAATGGAAAATGTTTTGTTTGGTTAACTGAAGAAAATAGCAAGGCTTAGAACCACTAGTCTATAATAGTTTCTTTGGTTCTGAGAGTCAGTGAGACTAAGGCAGTTTTTTCACTTTTTTTTAATGATTGCACTATTGTCTAATAATATGAAATAGATGTTGATGAATGTCTTCAGTGAGGTGTTAAAAGTGGGAGTTTTATTTGAATGAGGCAATTGCTGTAAAGATCAGCATTTTGGCACTAGTCAGAAGCAATGGATGAAATTCCAACAGGAGTTTTTCTTTGGATTTTTCTCCCTTGCTGGCAGGAGATAACAGTCTGTTTTTTATCAGCCCTGTTCCTGGAGGAGCAAATGCTTTGCATCCTTGAATACTTGTTGACTTAGCCTTTGTATCTTCAGAAGTATGGTGCTATTTCTGGCACTGGATTTTGGTAAAATGTTCTGCTCTTTGTAGCAACAATTTTAGTCACTTGTGCTAAAGGAAGCATCAATTTTTTTCAATGTGTGCTCAAAGAAGAGGGAACTGTGTTGCAGTTTTGCCAAGAAGAGAGATAATCATGTAGGTATTCCACATGGCTCCAGATACTGATCTATCACTGAGACATCCAGCTGCTGTCACTTGGGAACTGCTTACAGTGCAATACAGCATCATACAGAGTTGTTTCTCTGGGGAAATTCTTTGCCTCTTGGTAACCTTCTGTCTTCTCTGCTTTGCAGCCTTTGTCCAGCCTACAATATCTGTGAAGAGTGTGAAGCAGGAACATATGCCCATGATCCAAACCACGTCTTGTTGAAGCTGCGCAGACCCATCCCCTGTGTCGCTGACAGTTACAGCCTGGCAGAGCTCTCACCACGCCTGCCTGCTACTCTGGAGCAAGTCAGGTACATGGTGGCACCTGTCAATACTTGGCAAGATTGTCCTGATTGCAAGTGGAAATACCTGTGTTGGAGTTGAGGTTCAGCTTTTATTTTAGAGATAACAAGAAATGGAAGTGGTACTTAAACTTTTTTGCGAGTAGCTAAAAATAGCTACATACTTGTAAGGGGCCTAAGTCATAAACCTTACAGTGTTTTTAATAACAAAGTAGAGAAGACAGACTTTTGTGTCATAGTTGGGTAGTAAACTTTGAGAGCTTTCTTTTTCTTTGAGCATTCTGTGTCTGCCCTTTTTTGTTCTTTCAGAGACCATTCAAAATAGCACAAACAACTGTGGGGATGTTCTTTTAAGATCATTTGGTATCCAGTCTAGAAACATGGGATATTTCCTGAAGGGTTCCCTTGAGACTAAGACTCTGTTGGCTAAAGATAAATTCTGATCAGTTTAATGTAATAAGGTGTGTTAATTGCTTTGCAGGCTCCAGAAACAGATGGACAAAAGATTTCTGAAGGCAGAGAAGCAAAGATTGCGAGCAGAAAAGAAACAGCGAAAAGCAGAGGTCCGAGAGCTCAAAAAGCAGCTGAAATTGCACAGGAAAATTCATCTGTGGAACTCTATCCATGTATTGGAAACAAATAGCTCACCTACTCTGAAATCTGAGAGTCTCCAGCCTAATACCTTCCTGTAAGGCTTGTTGTTAACTGAGCATCTGGTAGTTGTGCTGTCTGACCTTTTGTTATGAGACCAGGTTAAAGTCTGACAGGAGGGAGGTTGTGAAATTGCTCATTTGAAATACAATTTGTCATTTGACTGTGTGAGAATTTTGTCTAAACGCAATTTGCAAGGTAGAGTGTTTTTAATTGAGGAGAGTAGGAGAAAGAAAAGTGACTGATGGTTATTATCAGAAACTTAGTGATTTATGTGAATTTAGGAGGAAGAGGAGTGCCTAGGATTATACATACACGTGCATGCTCAATATAGTGTAAATTAACATTGCTGCCAGTTTTAGAAAAGTCTGTATCTTCCTGCTTTATTAAGTGTGTCTGCATAAAGTCAAGTACATTCTGTATATTTCTGTTCAGTGCTATGTCTTCTTTTTTTTATGTGCTCGTAAGATGAGGTTCATTAGACAGCAGCCTTTGCAGGCAACTGCTCTGCATTTCCCACGCCCTTTGAGTTTATGAATGTGCAGTAAAACTTGTATAGTTTGTTTCTTTAATTCATCCCTTGCATTTAGGGCATTTAAGAGCCAAATTAACATTAATCAGCAGCTGTACTTCTTCAGTTTTGATGTATTTTGGTTTTTTTTTGTTTCTTCTCTCCAATCCCAGGAGTCCTAATCAGCCCTTCCAAGCAATTGTCCCAACACTAAGTGCAGTATTTGTGGATGAGAATTTGCCTGATGGTACTCACTTGAAACCAGGAACAAAGTTTATCAAACACTGGCGCATGAAAAATACTGGCAATGTGGAATGGAGCTCAGACACAAAGGTATCTTGCCTTTGCTCTTCCTTCTACACACTGAAATCATTCTGGAAGATAACATTTGTATGTGAATTCTGTGTTAGGACCTGTTTAAGATTTCCTTTGGGCTGTTGATTCACAGCTGGGATTTGTGGGGCAATAATGTGTGTAGGTACTCTTTACCAGTGTAGACTATAGGAAGAAAGCAATTCCAAGTACTGTCACTGAACAGGTTGCCCATTAACAGTATGTCCCCCATGTTATAATGGTGCAGTCTGACCCCATTTACAGCTGCTCTGTTGCTTTTCTGACTTGCAAAACCCTTTGTTCTGTGGGTGGCTGCATTGTGTTGAAAAGTGGGGATATCTTTGTGTTGGTATTAGTTGTGACTAATGTGAGGATGTGTACTAGCAGCCTGTCTTCTCCATGCCTGGTATCTACAAGGCCTTTCAGCAGAGGAATTCTGCTTCCTACTGCCCACACTTTGCATAGAAGCTTGAGAAGTTAACTCCTGGCTTTTTCTGTTGTATATTTCAGTTGAAACTTATGTGGGGTAATCTGACCTTGGCATCTTCTGAGAAAAAAGATGTGTTAGTGCCATCCCTTCCATCTGGACAAGTAGGAACTGTTTCAGTTGAGTTTGTAGCTCCCAACATAGAAGGAACTTACACTTCTCACTGGAGACTGTCACACAGAGGGGAGCAGTTTGGGCCAAGGATCTGGTGCAGTATTGTTGTGGATCCCTCTCCAGCTGCTGACTATGTAGAAAGTGACTGGAAGGACTCTGACTCCTGTCAGAAGAGTAGAGCTTCCAGAACCAAACAGGCAAGTCACTCACCTGGTATTTGGGGCAGTTCAGAATTGCCTAGGACTGAGCATTATGTGTTCTTTGGCATAGTATTCCTAACTAACTGTTCAAGGGGATTCTTTAGCTGCTTGCTTTTAAATTTTATTTTTAATAGGAGAGAATTACAACATATATTACATTTATAAGTTCTAAAGTAGTTCTTTTTGACAGGCATGACATTAGCTATCAGTCTGTTGCAGCTATTTGTCTACTTCTTTGAACTGAAACACTGCAGCATTTCTTTTTTAGATCTTGTCCTTTTGGCTCTGTAATGAGTTGATTTATATATCTTCCAAATTACTTAAATGTTTACACAAAATTCAGGCTTTAGATTTCATGTGATGTTTTATTTACTGTGCCTAAGGGGCTTCTGTGGGTTTTTTGTTTGTTTTTGCAGGATGCTTCCCTAAAGACAGAAACATGTGCCCAACGGATAGGTGAAATTGCAGAGCAGGCTGAAATATCTCTGCCAACTATTCCTTTAAAGATCAAAAATCTGCCAAGTGAGAGAGAATTCTATATCCCATCTGTGGATCTCCTCACTGCACAGGTAAAGTGCTAAAATTCAGGTAGATATAAAGGAAACCACCTTGGGTTTGATGTCTAGGTAGGTAGACATTTGTAAGAATAAAGCTTCTGAGCTCTAAAAATGGCCACTATTTTCAGGAAAAGGATATTGCATTTTATATAGCAGAGCTGTTTTCTCAAACTGGTATTAGGCACTACCATTATGTGGAAGGTATGTGTAGGACAGATGAGGATTCTCAAAAAAGAGTCAGCATTGAGTCTTTCTCTGGCCCTAACAAGGGAGTTCTTAGCTTTGTCCCTTGCCCTGATTTGTGCACCATATTCAATGATGGAAATAGATGTTGTGGGAAAACTGCCCCCTGAGGTTGTGTGGAGGAACAAAGTGTTGTTTGTACATCAGTGGGATCTGTACAGATAGGATTCAGTTTCAGAGTTGGCTCATGGAAACTGTATGTGTTTTTTCCTGTAGGATTTGCTGTCCTTTGAGCTGTTGGACATTAATATTGTGCAGGAATTGGAGCGAGTGCCACACAACACTCCTGTTGGTAAGGCTCCTGTCTTCTGTGTGCTCTCTCGAGCACAGACAGTTATCCTTTGTGTTTTTCAGTCTTGGCTTCTTTTCACCTTCATATCCCCAAGAAAGTAACATTCCAGATGTTGAGGAATGCTGCCATTTTCTTTGCACACCTAGTGGCAGAGTAATGCAAAGCTAGTTGTTTATTCCACCAGATTATCTTGCAAAATAACTAAGTTTCTTCAGTCTTGAAAGAATGTCCCTTAAAAAGAGTAACTTTAAAACATGTTACCTCATGAAGGCTCCTCCTTTATTGCCAATTATCTTTGCTCCCTGTGTTTTCCAGACATGACTCCATGCATGTCCCCTTTGCCACGTGACAGCCCCTTGCTGGAGAAACCTGGCTTAGGTCAGATAGAGGAGGAGAACGAGGGGAGTGGATTTAAACTAGTGCCTGGTAAGCAGTAGTCCTGAGGAGCTTGGGGGTGAAGGGAGGATATTGTCACTTCTGTGTAGTCAGCAAACCTGATGTCTAAAAGGAATTCTAACAACTGTCTTCCCCTTCTTTGGAAAAAAAAATAAAAGTTGTTTGACTCATAAACCTGGCGTCTGACACTACATTAGTGATTATAGAGGTTGGAGCATAATATCTATAGATTTGGAAATAGAAATCATAGAATCACAGAATGGTTTGGGTTGGAAGGAACCTTGAAGATTATTCAGTTCCACCCCCCTGCCATGAGCAGGGACAGCTTCCCCTATCCCAGGCTGCTCCAAGCCCTGTCCAACCTGGTGTTGGGGCAGCCACAGCTGCTCTGGGCAACCTGTGCCAGGGCCTCACCACCCTCAAAAGGAAGAATTTCTGCCTAATATCTGATATAAACATGTTCTCCTCCATGTTAAAATCATTCCCTGGTGTCCTGTTACTCCATGCCCTTGTTTAAAGTCCTTTCAAATGCTACTCTTGATTTGTCTGACCACTAGAATTGTTGGAAGAATTAACAATCTGCCCTTTATAGACTAGGTTATACTCCAAACACTCCAGGTGTTCTCCCCATACTTCTCAATCACTTTTGCATTCAACTTGAGCTGAATTAAAAAATCTTTCAATTTTTAGAAAGAATTAACACACAGAGTCAATATTAGCTGTGGCTAGTCTAAAAAAAATCTTATAGTTACATTTCCTTGTTGTGGTGGTAAAATCTGTTATGTTTCCCTTTCCAAGGAGTGGCAGAAGCCTGCTTTTCTGTGGACTCTTCTGTGGTGAAAGTGAAAGCTGAACATGGATTGAACCAGGAGGAAGGGGAAGAAGATATGAGTGGGACTCAGTTTGTCTGTGAAACTGTAATTCGATCTCTGACTCTGGATGCTGCACCTGACCACAAGCCCCCACAAAAATGCCCCAAAATCCTCCAGAGTAAGTACTGTCATTAACTGCCTTCTCTGGCTTGACTTGTTTGCAGTCAGACATGAGATAAAAATTTCTCAGCTCAAGTGGTTGATACCATTTAATTGTTTTTCCTGATTGGTTTTATTAGACTCTTTGCAAACATTGCAAGATACCTTCAGTTGTGATATGATAAATGAAGAATCTCCTATGATAAATAGTAATTCCACTTCCAAAAAGGAAGCAAAAATTCATCAGTCAGAACCAGTGACAGAAAATTCCTGCGGTAAGTAAAATGGGCTTGAATGTATGATAAAGCTGTAAGAAAATCATGTGTAAGAAGATCTGACACTGTTCTAGGAAATTGATCTTCATTAGATGAAGAGAATCATTAGATTGTCCCAGTTGTGAGAATCATTACATCAGCAAATTGGTGTCAGTACTTTAATGAGCAGCGAGTTTAACAGCTGTTTTTTAATGAAGTGAAATTGAGACCAAAAAGTTTCAGTTGGGTATTCAAATAAGTCCTTATATGTTACACGACTGGCCCATCCATATTTTGTACACATAGCTTGAAATGTTTATGACCTGTTTCTAATGTGTGTAGTTTAGGAGCTGAAAACTACAGTTTGATCTCTCTATATCACTCTTACTCCTGTTCTTACTATAAGCATTAAAACCAGCAGCATATTTGCATAGGCTTAACATTAAGATCTATGACTCTTTCCCACTGCACCCTCCCCACAACAGGGAAAATTACACCATTAATGGCAGCAGCTAAGGCTTACAGTTGTTTCTAAATCCTTGTCTCTTACAGCTGGGACAGTTCTGTCTCTGCTGTTGTACATACAAAATGGACAATGGTTAATACCTCACTTTTTTCCTACTAGGGGACCTTCCTCTGTCTGATGAGAGCACAAGCCCCTGTAGTGGTACTGGCAATTGTGAGGAAGAGGAAGATGATAAAGATGATGTTCAGAGTCAGTGCTCCTCTGCTTCCTCAGAGGATTATATCATTATTCTCCCCGAGTGCTTTGACACCAGTCGGCCTTTGGGTGACTCCATGTACAGTTCAGCTCTTTCTCAGCCTGGTTTAGAAAAGACAGGAGAAGCTGAAACAGCAGCAGAGAACCCAGAAGGGGGAAGCCAGCCTCAGATCCAGAGGATCAGTGATACACTGACAACTTCCCAAACACTGGCTGCAGTCCCATTAACCCCGGCAACTGTGGACAGCTTACCCCAGGCACAAAGGTATGACCTGGGGACAAGAACAAAATGGTGATGCTGGTATTGCTGTGGAGTCTGCAAGGTCTGGTACTTTCCAAACAGGAATTGTTGTAACAAAAGTTTTATCATATACTGAGGTAAATGTTCTTAAATCCTGCAACTTTTTATAGAGCCTGTGCTCACTGATTTAGCTCAGTGCAGGAGAGGGAGGGAAGGGAGCATGTGATCGTGATTTCTTTATATGTGTAGTTTTATTTCTTTCTTTATTTCTTTTATATGTGTAGTCAAGTAGTGATGTTTTTCCCTTATGTTCTCAGGAATCTTTCATCTCTTCAGAATTCTATCTTCCAAGAACCAAACACACCAGCTTCAGAGAATATCTCTTCTGCTCCTGATGATCAAATACAAAGAGAAGGTACTGACAATATTTAATGCAAGGTGCAGACTATTGCTATCACCTATTCCTTATGTATTGAATTTGATGTCTTGTTTCTCTTGAGGAGAGCAGAAATCTACCAAGTAGAGATTTTAGTTTTTCTCTGGGTGATGAACTTTTGCTATATTGATGTTGCAAATAGAGAAATAATTGGCTTTGTGGATCAGTTAAGAGCATCTATTAAAGGAAATGGTAAGAGGATACTCAAAAGTACTTACAGGCATCTGGAAAATTACCTTGCTCTGGAATTAATGAGCTAGGTATTTAAGCTGCTGTTACAGTCACTGAGACAGCAGTTCCTGTCGTGTTAAACACCACTGATGAATCAGTCATATGGTTCTGAAAATCTGACTGCTTTCACTGCAGTGAGAATCCTGGATACCAGCTCTGCATAACTAAACTTAGGCTATGACTGTTGTACCAAGACACTTTTTTCTGTTTATGTATGTGTTGCATTTCTCCAGCTTAATTGTCATTAAGTGGACACGTTGATGTTTTTCCTTCCTCTTCCAGAACCCAGTGGTGAAGATAATCATGGGCCAGGATCTTCTGCATTTCTCACTAAGTTCTCTGAATACCCGAGGTAATGAAGCTGAAGCTGTGACTTCACAAACAATATTTTAGACTGAGAACTGCTTAATTAGACACCTAGGAAAAAGCTCTGGCCTACAGATTTCAGGTAGTCATTAATTTGGAGAGAGGCCTCCCTTCTTAAAGCAAACATGCTGTGTTTTCATAAGATCTTGATTTCTGCTTGGGCACAAATCAAAAGGATGCAGAACTGGCAAGCCAAAGTTAATGAAGAGCTCAAGTTGAATGCTTCTAAAATTCTGTGGGGTTTTTTTCTGGAAAATACCAGCATTCTTAAGAATGGAGATTTTACAAGTTAGCTATAAAGTTGTCTTCGAATACTGAGACTGGAGAAGTAAGTCAAAACGTTGAGTAGAATATTAAGCAACTTAAGTATTCATAGAAAACAAACAGAAGTTACCCTGAATGGGTATGTCAGTGCACAGCTTTCACATAGATGTCCTCTCTTCTAGATGAGAACAGTAAACTCTTTACAAAAGGTCACTTCATGGGAAGCATACACCCACAATTTAATAGAAGGTGTCAAGAAAAAGAAATAAGCTGCTTGTATAGCTCAGTTCCCAAACACTGCTGATTCCTTTGGATGACAGGCTCTTGTCTCCAGCAGTCCTTGCCTCAACAGGCAGTGACTTGCATTTCAGTGAAACAAACCCGTGGCTTTACTGACCCTAAAGCAGCACCTGGTCTTTTCACAGGTACCCTCAGGGAAGCAGCATTGCAGGAGAACTCGTGAAAGGAGCTTTGTCAGTTGCTGCTTCTGCCTACAAAGCGTTATTTGCTGGACCACCCATTATTGAACAGGTGAATGTCTTTCCTGTGTGCTGTGTGAGTTTCATAGAATGACAACCTTATAGTATGTATATACTATATATGTATTTACTATATATAGTAAAGTATGTTTTTTAAGTGTATCAAAATTCTATATTGAAGCCAATGTAAGAGTAAAATGTTAAGTTTGATGGTGTCCCTTTGAGGCTTGCTGCTCTCAGCAGACTGGGAAATCCATGCCATAGGGATGGAAGCATGTCTCTTGTAGCATCATGTCAGAGTAGTAACTCACCTTTATAAGTGAGGAGTTAAAGGGATTATAAATGGCTTAAATGGGGCCAGAAGAGCCTCTGTGCCTCAGTTTGATTGTAGTATAATGCAGGGCCTCTGGTTCAAATGGCAAAAAGTAAATCACCGTTTTTAGCTTCTCTTACTGTCTTTTGTTTTCAGCAGCCTTCAGCTCCAGAAGAGCAGACTGCCACTCTGCTGTCCAGTCTGTGTGAGATGGGATTCTGTGACAGGCAGTTAAACTTGCACCTGCTGAAGAAACACAACAATAACATGATTGAAGTGGTAACTGAATTGCTTCATATCAGTAACAGAGACTGGTGCAGTAGGTGCTAAACCTGCGTGGTGGAGAGAGGAATAGTGTTCATTGAGTAAACTCTAATTAAAGATTGCAAGAGTTAGCAGGCTGCTCCTCAGCTGCTCTCTGTTTGGAGGTTTGACTTAAAACTTTGGCTTTTCTTTGAGCATTTGACTACTTTTTTTTTACCCTCATGGAAATGTCAAACAACCCTTGTGGCATCTCTTGAAATGGATACCAGAATTTCAGTTATTATTTGGACCTCATAGTTAAATGAGTAGTCTTTAAATCTCTCATTTCAGATCAATTCCTTTTACCAGGGAATCATGTAGAGCTAAACTTTGTACCCAGATGAGAACTTCCCATTTTATTGTGTATACACTTTTTCTTAGGCAGCTGGAAGTTTTTTGTTGGCTTAATTAGCTTTGTAATAGAAACCAGTATAAAATACTGCTGTAAAATGTAGTCCTGTTTAATTTACAAGAGATGCCTGAAACTAGAAGTCTTTTTCTTCTGAGAATTTCGTCATTGATTTTCCAATGTGTGATAAAGTGACAAATTTAAATCTTACAAATTATTCTAAGGAAAATAACTTACTCATAGAAGAAAGCCATCTTGAATCATCAAACGACTTTTGAAAAGTATAGAAGTGTAACTGCAGTTCAACTGATGAATACCAGTAAAGTTGTTGCTTGTTGTAGCAGAATGAAGCAGAATTACCACCAGCAATTGAACCAGTAATGGTAGTGCACACCAGATCTCTAACAGTAGAAGTATAACCTACATAAAATATTTTGTTAAAAATGGAGTGTAAGGGTAGGAAAGGCTTTTCTAGGAATCTTTACAGGCTCTTTGTAAAAATATTAAAAATTTGACCATTACCTTTTTTCACTATAGTGCAAACATTTTACTCTGTTAATACCACATTAAAAAAATACAAGAATGTGTAGGAACCCAGACCTGAACTGGAGTACAAATTTTGGTAATGTTTAGGAATGGAAAGAATGCTTGAAGCAGGGATCACATAACTTTACACTAGAGTTTGAAAAATGCATTAACTTAAGCACTTTCAAATGTACTGTCTTCTCTGATGGTTTTAGCTGGTCCTGTGTTTCCATAGCCACATCTGTAGAACCCATTTTTCTCATAAGATTTTTAGATGCCCATATTTAATTTGGAAATCTAAGAATTCCCTTCTCAATATGCTGAGAGATTTGAGTCTGAAGAATGACAGAAATGAGCACCAGACACTGCTGTGCAGTGGGGTGTCCTTAGATAACTCCTCAGAGTTCAGTCCCTCAGCAGATGACAGTGTTGGCTATGTTCTTATTTTCAAGTAAACATTTTTCTTTGCTGCAGTAAGAGACCATTGATTCTAAAATATTTTATATTACTCCTGCTTCAAACTAGTGTTCTGTTTTGTCACCGTGTAGCTGAAGCGGTGTGTGTATTGTGGCTGACCAGGTTATCAGTAATTTTTTAAAAGACTTAGTACCCATAGAGATAAAATACCATTGAAATAGTTCGAGAAAACAAATGTATCATACCACTTTCGTTTTAAACCTATTTTTATAGATTGTGGAAGATATACTCTTAAATGCATATTTTGAAATACAGTAGAAGTATTTTGCAATGTTTCCCATCTCTCTGTACACCAGTACAACTGTGTGCTGTGGACCAGTTAAAGATCCTTCTGTAATTTTCCACTTTAACTTGGGTGTGTTGTTTTGAGTATCTTTTGACTAATGCCAACTCTGGAACAAGGAGGAGGAAAGGACAGGAGTGAAATGCAGAAGCTGACGACGTTTTGAAGCATAGTGTGGTTATTTGCCTGGGTCTGTCAGGCCCAGCAGGACCCATGTTCGCCGTGTGTACCTTCGTACTTGGAATGTTCATGTGTCTATAAATTACAAAACTAAAACATTTGAGGAGGAACACTTCATTTTGGATTGAAATGGCAAGTGTGAGATGCTGTTCTCTTTAGGTTACTTTTTACTAGAGTTTAGATGCTGTATGCTCAGGCTTAAGATATATTTCTGTTGGCTTTGTATATTTTGTTAATGGATGCATGATATAATTTATAATATATTCTATAGAGCACATGTGACCTCTGTATCTTATTTCGGGCGAGCACAGGCGCCTGGGGCTGGGGGGTCGGGATGGGGTTCCCAGCGCTGCTCCTGCCGCGGGCTCTGAACCGGCACGGGCGGTGGGCACCGCACCCGTCTGTTCCCTGCCCTGGCCCTCCCTCGCCACGGCCAGGAGCACACGGCCTCGGCTTCTTCAGCTCCTTCAGCCGGGCAGGGGGTGAGCAGGGCCGGCCTGAGGGGCCGGGGACAGGAGCGGGGCCCGCGCTGAGACTTCTCCCCCCGCAAGGCCCGGGGGAGCTCCCCGCGTCGTTCTGCTCTGTACCCAGTGTGTGAACCCGGAGTACCCTCAGCGCGCCGGCCTTTCCGCGTTGGCGAAGGAAAGCCTTTACAGGGCCGCGCCGATTCGCAGCCCATCGAGGCCGTGGCCCAGCAAACCCGTCCCGCTGCCCGCCCCCGGCAGGGCCCGCCCGGCCTCCCGGGCCCGCCCCGGGCCCGTCACGGCCCCGCTTCCGCCGCGCCCCGGACGCGGCCATGGCGGAGCTGGCGGCGGCCGAGGAGCTCGCCAAGCTCGAGTACCTGTCGCTCGTGTCCAAGGTGTGCACCGAGCTCGACAACCACCTGGGCATCAACGACAAGGACCTGGGTAAGCGGGGCGGGCGCGGCCTTCGGGCACCTCCGGGGCGCTCCCGGACGCGGTGGCCGCTGAGCATCGCGTTCCCGGCCACAGGCAGCTTGCGGAGGGCCGCGGTAGCCTTTTCCGTGGGGCCGGATCCGTTTTGTGAAGGTGCTTATCGAATTTAGACGTTACAACCCATTATTTTTCTTCAAAAAATACTTGTGAGCCTGAGGGAACTTCGGTCTGGTCTGCCAGGGAGGGAGATGAGGAGAAGTTCCCCCGGGCCCGCAGCAGCCACCGGGGCCTGGCTGGTCCCTGCACCGCCAGAGCAGCTTCTGTCCCTCCCTGCCGGCCTTACACTGCTTTTTACTTACTTGTTTCAACTCACTTCATGCTTTTTCCTCACAGCCGAGTTTGTTATAAGTCTTGCCGAGAAAAATACCACGTTTGACACGTTTAAAGCAATTCTTCTGAAGAATGGTGCTGAGTTCACTGTAAGTGGCACCTGAACGTTATTTATGTATTATTCTTGTTGTGCTATATTTTATAGGGCTTTCTGTTTTAAAGAGAGTGTTGTGAGGAGTTATTATTGGTTTTCTTCAATTGGAAAATTACATACTAATTAGCTTCTGATATTCCTGTCTTGCCTTCCCCTCCCTCATATATTTAAAAAAATGTGTAGTCTTTGAAAAGCATCTTCCTGAGGACTCAGACTGCTTATTGTTGTGTTGAGCATGTAAAATATGGAAGAAACAACATTTTATGAAGGCAAATGTTGTCATAAGTCTTACGCTTATATGCTGTGTTTTTTGATTCCTCAGGAATAACTGTAGTTGGATTAAATAGGTGATTAAAAATGATTAACAGAAAAGTCACTTAGCTGAAATGATCCTAATTATTTTTGGGTTCAACTTACACCTTTTTAGGACCTACACAAAGTCCAGTGATAGTTTCTAAAAATCAACCTGCATCTTCAGAATTGAGGGGGTTTTGTCCTGCAAATAAACCCTCACTTGTGCATTCGAATAATGAAAGTGTTGCAGTCATTTCTTGAAGTATTTTATTGATTTTTTTTTCCAGGATTCCCTCATTAGTAACTTGCTACGTCTCATACAGACGATGCGGCCTCCACCAAAGCCATCCACGAGCAAAGGTACGTAGAGCCAGTGGCTGTGTTTGGTGAGACTGATGCAGCTCTGTTTTAGTCTTGTAAGGCAGATCCTACTGCACTGTGCATCCTGCTGTTGTTATTCTGAGTGTGCTGCTCAGAGTATTCAGTCTTTCACGTATTCACTAATAGTCAGAATTTTGTTTGAAGGAAGGTAACACAGTATTCCTTGAGTAGAATCTCTGTGTAAGTTGTATCAACCTTTGCATTCAGATGAAACTTAAACTTTATATTCAATTATAGAAAAATCAAGAGTGAATTCTTGTAGGGGTTCTAAGTTTTGTGTTTCATTGTGCTTTTTTTTTCTTTTTTAATCTCAAATTCAGAGGCAGTTGTCAAACCCAAATCAGAGAAAGAGAAGTTGAGGGAATTGTATCCAGCCCTTTGCAGGCCAGATAATCCCAACATCAGGGTAAGATGATTATTTCAGGTTTCTTTTGTGACTGTGTGAAAACTTTTATTTTTTTCCCCCCGTTAGATTTGACCTTTTTTCTCTGTCTGATGCATGGATAAATGTGAGCTATGAGAAATGAAATGTGGAAGAGGTAGAAGGCTGGAGTTACTGCACGTTGTTGCAAAGAATAGCTGTTAGCAATTGCCATGTTGATACTGTTTTGCAGAATATGTGGAAGATGAGACTCTTGTGACATGAAATTTGTAGCCTGGCCTTCCTTACATAATGTTCAAAGTAACGATGTGTTACAAACTAATTAAAAATGTTGTATATTCAGATGGTATGAGGTATTTGCCTTTTGTATTTCTGTAATAATTTGGGGCATTGAGATGGAACTTTCTACTGTATAGAAGCAAAATTGTCTCAATATTGTGGCCAAATAGGGCCACAATATTGAGACAATTTATTACTTTTTTCTTTATCACATGCTGAGTCTGATCTTTTTTTATCTTGCATTCTTTCTAAATAGATACACGTATGATGATAATTCTGTAGATTAATTCTTTGTGACAGGCTTTTTATCAGCCCTTTTGCAGAAAGGAGCAAGAGTTTTCTGTTCTTGCAGAATATGCTGGATGAAGATGATGTGAAAGTGGCAGCTGATGCCCTGAAAGAACTCGAAGCTCTGATGCCTAGTGCAGACAGGCAGGGCAAGCAGAGGGGCAGCGACCATCGGTGGGTGCCTTGTGTGTCCGGGGGTCAGCTCTTGGCTGCTGTCATTGCCTGAGGGTGAAATCCGCTGCAAAGATGTCATTTTTGTTTGTTAGGGCGAAGAAAAGGAAGAGGAGCCGAAGTCGTAGCAGGGACAGGAAGCGAAGGCACAGATCTCGCTCCAGATCTCGTTCCAGGACTTGGGATAGGAACAGGGGAAAATCCAGATACCGCTCGAGGAGCAGGAGTTGGAGTCCCAGTAAGGACCGCAGAGATCGGGAAAAGTACCCAGAAAAGAGCCATGAGAGGTGGAGAGACAAGCACATAGACCGTCCACCAGCTGAGGAGCCTTCCATCGGAGACATCTACAACGGCAAAGTCACCAGCATCATGCAGTTTGGCTGCTTTGTGCAGCTGGAAGGACTAAGGTAGCCTTTGATGTTTACTACAGATCTGGTGCTATTTCAGCTGACTTCTCTTTTCTGCTAGTACCTTAAAGACATGATGAGGCTAGCAGCAGGTTTTCTGGACTTTGAAGGACTGTTTCAGAAAAATAAATTCGACAACAGAGAATTATAAAATTCTCGCTACAAAATCCAACTTGAGAACTTACACAATCTGTTGACAGCAAAGTATTTTAATACAGATTCTGAGTGATCTGAAGGGCTGTCAGTAATAATGTGCCCCTCTCTTTCACTCCCAGGAAACGTTGGGAAGGCTTGGTGCACATCTCAGAGCTGCGAAGAGAAGGACGGGTTGCCAATGTTGCTGATGTTGTGAGCAAAGGACAAAGAGTGAAAGTCAAAGTGTTATATTTTACTGGATCCAAAACCAGCCTGAGCATGAAGGTACAGAGGTGCTGAAATTCCTAAAATGATACCTCTTTTTGCCATTTTTCACTCTTTTTGATGGAAACTAATATACAACCATTCACTTGGGAGTTAAAAACTGAGCTACTCGTCTGTATTTAAGTAGCCTATTACTTTTTACTCGTTTTCTCTAGGTTCTTAGTTTTGATGTAGTATTCCTAACAATTTCTTGGCTTGACATGAAATCAAAGAGGCAAGGCAAGACAAACCTGAAGCTGTTGCTGTTTATCTTCCTTTTTCAGTAGGAGAGAAACTTTTAATTTTAAACTAAATCACTACTATTGCCAAGACAGATTGTGAGAATGTTCTTACTCAGCAGTACCAGCTGAAAAAACCAAAAAGCCTACAAAACAGCATTTTCTGTGAATGGGCATTAGAAAGCACCAGAGTTAATAGATGAGAATTGTAGAGCTGATTGATTAATTAATCCATCTAATGCAGGATGTTGATCAAGACACTGGGGAAGACTTGAACCCAAACCGTAGAAGGAACCTGGTTGGAGAAACCAATGAAGAAACCTCCATGAGGAACCCAGACAGACCCAGTCACTTGTCCCTGGTGAACGCCCCCGAGGTGGAGGACGACAGCCTGGAACGGAAACGCCTCACCCGGATTTCAGACCCCGAGAAGTGGGAAATAAAACAGGTCTGTGCTGCATTCAGGGACACAGGATGTCAGGCTGTCACCTTGCCTGGGAGTTTCATGAACTAGGATACAGCTCCTGGATTAATTGATTGTGTAACTTACTCCTTAACTCTGAATTGCTGTCTCCTGATTTGGGACTGTTTGGTCAGAAGCTGGATGAGCTGGGGAGAGGTGTGCCAGGATACAGGACCATTCCTTTGTTCCTGTTTTACAGGAATGGGGTTGGAACTGAGTCATAGGCACGAGTTCTGTTCGTTCATGGGAACACACTCATGTTGTATTCATTCTGTTCCCAGATGATTGCAGCTAATGTGCTTTCCAAGGAAGAGTTTCCTGACTTTGATGAGGAGACTGGGATTCTTCCTAAAGTTGATGATGAAGAAGGTAGTATTTTTCAGTAGTCTTATTGTTGTAAATTCCTTGTCTTTCTGGATGTATTTTGATTCAAAAAGATACTGATGATAGAAGTAACTGTAAAGCATCTCACAATTTGCTGTCATACATGGAACAAGGTTCTTAGGGAACTTTGGAACTAGGATTCCTCTGGCTTTCTTATTAGTGTCATTTGTATGTGCCCTGTCTGTGCATTTTTATTTGCAGTGTCTTCACTTCTAAAACTCTTAAGTACCTCATAATCAAGAATACACAGGAAGCATTATTTGAAGAGGCACTTTTATGTACCTGGAAGATGTTTAACTTTTCTGTAACAGTTGTCTCTTGTGAATTTTAGATGAGGATCTTGAGATTGAGCTAGTTGAAGAAGAGCCACCATTTCTTCGAGGTCACACTAAACAGAGCATGGATATGAGTCCCATTAAAATAGTAAAGGTAAGAGATTTCTAGGGCTAAAACCAATGTGCTTGATTAAATGAGATAAATATTTGGAGAATTTAACAACCAGTTTCCCACCTGCACATTACTGAGAGCCCTGAAAAACACCCACTGAACTGAAGCTCCTTCCAAATAAAGCTGGGTTCTGACTTCACTGGTGACTGTGAAGTGGAATGATGGAGCTGAAATGCCATTTTACATAGGTGTATTAGGACAAGATATGTCTGTTCTGCTTTTTCTGATTTTTGAAAGTAGAAGGTAGTAAAGAAATACTTTTCATTGGTTGTGCCTGCAGTCCTGATTGGGCAGTGTAAGGAGGCTCCATGTTAGTTATGACCATGAAAGTTCACGAGGCTGGCCTGATGGAAATATCCTGGAAGTGTAATAAACAAAATTTCACATGTTTATAGCATTTTTTGAAGATATTTCTAAAGGACAGTGACAACAGAAAGATAATTGAAGGTGAAGGAATGGTAGTGCTTGAAATGCTTCTTTTTGCCCTCCAGAATCCAGATGGTTCCTTGTCCCAGGCTGCAATGATGCAAAGTGCTTTAGCTAAAGAGAGGCAAGAAGTTAAACAAGCCCAGAGAGAAGCAGAGATGGATTCCATCCCCATGGGCCTCAACACACACTGGGTGGATCCTCTCCCTGATGGTATGTCTGAGCACAGCTGAACTGTGCCTTTTTTGTGCTACTTGAGCAACCCAGGAGAAACATCTTGATACTGTGTTTGTCTGCCATGCTTTAAAAGTGAGTCAAAGGGGAAATGCTTTTCCACTGAAATGGAAAGAGGAATGTCAAGGGAAGTGTACAGGTATATCCTGTGAAGGTGGGGGTATACATGAAGGAACTTAAAAAACATTTAAACGCACAGAATAGAAGGCCTGGATGATGGAGCAGTTGGAGCAGGATCAGCAGTGTCTGTGCTGTGTGAATCTGGATGTAATGATGAAATTGTTTCTTCTCCAGTGGATGGAAGACAAATAGCTGCAAACATAAGAGGTATTGGGATGATGCCAAGGGATATCCCAGAGTGGAAGAAACATGCATTTGGTGGCAACAAAGCTTCTTATGGTAAGAAGACGGAGCTTTCCATCATTGATCAGAGAGAGAGTCTCCCAATCTTCAGACTGAAGGAGCAGCTGATACAAGTAAGACTCTTGAAAAGGCATTCTGGTTTGAGCAAGTAGTAATTTAAAATAAATAGTCTTGGTTTAGCTTTTTGACAGGTGAATAGCCAACTGATAATTTTAAGTGCAGAACTTTGGTTCATGATATGTATTTAAAAGTATTATATGTATCTGTATGCTTTAATGAAGTTCCAGATATTTAATGATGTAAGTCAAAATTGATACTAAGATCATGTGAGCAAGGGATAAGTCAGATGAGCAGTTAAACAAGTCACTGACTTGATCAGTAGGAATACTTACTTGATTTTTGGTCTGAGTCAATTGAAGCAAAAGCAAGAGCTGCTCAATCTAGTCCCAGATAGCCCATGCTGATTTTGTTTGGTTTGTTTTGACTTTTTAAAAGTTTTAACAAGAGTATGTTTTCTGACCTTTTCTAGGCTGTGCATGACAACCAAATTCTGATTGTTATTGGAGAGACAGGATCTGGGAAAACAACCCAGATTACCCAATACCTGGCAGAGGCTGGATATACCTCAAGAGGAAAGATTGGATGTACTCAGCCTCGCAGAGTGGCTGCAATGTCTGTTGCAAAGAGGGTGTCAGAGGAATTTGGTTGCTGCTTGGGACAAGAGGTGAATTTCCATGTTGATGAACATGCCAAAATAAGCATGAGGAGAAGTAGGAAAAATCAGTAGTGGAGCTAGTTTTCTTGTGTGTCCATATGTCTATTCCCTTGTAGGCTGTAAAGTGAGTTTGTGGATTAATCAAACTGGGAGTTAATGAGGCTGACAATTGTGTAACTTCTGTTTCTGTGCAACTCTTCCTTCAGGTTGGCTACACCATTCGGTTTGAAGACTCCACCAGCCCTGAGACTGTCATCAAGTACATGACAGATGGGATGTTACTGAGAGAGTGCCTGATAGACTCAGATCTGACCCAATATGCCATTATCATGCTGGATGAGGCCCATGAGAGGACCATACATACAGATGTGCTCTTTGGGCTCCTGAAGAAGGTAATGTAGCACTGGATTTTTACTGCTTTCAGTGTTCTCTGTGTGGGTAGGAGAGGTGAAAGGCAAAGGTGAAGTCACACAGGTTCATACGTGTTCTTCAAGTGCAAATGCTCTTAAGGGTTTATGGTCTGAATCTTGGTGAAATGAGGCTCTGTGTGAAGGCAGAGCGAGGAAAATGCAGCAGAAGCAATGAGAATTTGCCGTCCTGGATGTTCTTAATGGTAGATGAGCAGGGGAGTGTTCTTGCTTTGCTCATCCTTCTCTTCCAAAAGCTTTCTTATGATAATATTGCTAAGGGAGGCTTCAAATGGGACCTCAGTGGTCAATTTTCTGAAATTCTGGGTACTGGGATGAGCTGCCCCTCTCCTCAGACATTAAAACACCTTGTCTTACTGGTTGTATTTGTCTGGCTTCAGTCAAGTGCCATATTTTTATAGTTCCAAAGGCAGTAAATGACTTGAGAACTTTGTCCTCCTGCAGACGGTGCAGAAACGGCAGGACATGAAGTTGATAGTGACATCAGCAACACTGGATGCTGTAAAATTCTCTCAGTATTTCTATGAAGCACCAATCTTCACAATTCCTGGCAGAACATACCCAGTAGAAATTCTGTACACAAAATAGCCAGAGACGGATTATTTGGATGCCAGTCTGATTACAGCAATGCAGATCCATTTAACAGAGCCACCAGGTGAGTAGAGAATGGTCTTGGGTGGTTGGTGATTTAAAGACCCCTGAGCAAGGTCTTTCTATAAGTCATGGATCATGTTAGTAATGTGAGCAAAATGCTGTCAGGATTGTTCTTTCTTGTTTGCAAATACAGTAAAATGCTGAAAAAGTTGGATGAAGGACTGAAATCTGTTGCCTCTGGCTAAGAGTTGCTGCTCAGGGGCTAGCAGAAGTTGGGAATCCTCATCAATGAAAAGGATTTGAGGAATGAAAATATGGTGGTGCAGGAGTTGTACTAAACAGAACTGATTCTGTGGATGTTTTAATTTACTTCCTGTGTAGGTGACATTTTGGTCTTTCTAACTGGCCAGGAAGAGATTGACACTGCCTGTGAAACCCTCTATGAGAGGATGAAATCTCTAGGACCTGATGTTCCAGAGTTAATTATCCTACCAGTATATTCAGCTTTGCCCAGTGAAATGCAGACCAGGATCTTTGACCCAGCCCCACCAGGGAGCAGAAAGGTAATTTCATCTGTGTGCTCTTTCACCTTCTGCTGATACATTTGAATAGTAATTAATTTAATTACACAGCTGAAAGGATACAGTTTTTGGAGAAAATATGATTTACAGCTTAGAGCATATTTTTGGTTGTATACATACCAAGTTATCTAAGCCTTTGAAAACATGTATAAAAACATCTGGTGTAGCAAACCTCTGTGTGGAATGTTGTTGGTGTGTTATTTAATGCTGTCTTTAAAGGATAATAACTGCAGTTAATCTAAAAATCTAAAACCTAAATGCAGTTCCTATAGGGTGGAGGTAAATTTCCTACCAAGCTGCTAGTGAATATCTAGGGATACATTCTCAGGATGATTTTTCTGTAAATACAGGCTGTGTCTGAGTGATAGGTAAGAAATCTCCCTGAAGTCACTGCAGTCTGCTTACAAGCTCTCTCTTCCTTTTAATTGTGGATTTTATCATGCTCTTTTCCCTTTTTGCCCAAACTTTAAACAAAGCTAAATTCTTAAAACCTGTCCATTTGTATAGATAACATCTCCTTGTCTTCCCTGTGAACACCTTTCTCCTTTCAACATTAAGTGACAGTGGTTGCATTTATAACAAACTGCTCATATGATACCAGTGGATGAAGTTGAGTGGTGGGGTTGGCTTGGCAGCCTGACACAGAACTGCTGCTGACTCCAACTGTGGTTTGCAGGTTGTCATTGCCACCAACATTGCAGAGACATCTTTGACTATTGATGGAATATATTATGTGGTTGATCCTGGCTTTGTGAAACAGAAAGTATATAACTCCAAGACTGGAATTGACCAGCTGGTGGTGACACCAATTTCCCAGGTAGATATTCTGTGTTTGGCTCTCCCCATGGGTGTTGTCTATCTTGCCAATGTGGCATCCAAGCACATGTGAGCAAAAAGAGACAATGATGAAACCACATTTTTGATAACTCCATGAGGCTCCTCGAGGCTGTGCCTACAGAATCCATACTTCCCTGTGTTGCAGTGGAAGCCTTTCTATCAATACAAGGAAAATTGTGAATAACCATTTTATTTTACTTGTTTTCCCCTGTTCCAGTTTGTACCTGTTCACTGAGGTGCCTTGTTATCTTTAGGCTCAAGCCAAGCAGCGTGCAGGAAGGGCTGGGAGAACAGGCCCAGGAAAATGCTACAGGTTATACACAGAACGTGCATATAGAGATGAGATGCTAACCACCAATGTGCCTGAAAACCAGAGAACAAATTTGGCCAGTACAGTGCTCTCCCTGAAGGTAGGTGTGTGTTTCACCAGCTTGTAGCAAGCCAGCATGGTAAGTGTTTCAATAAATGAGTCTCTGCCTTTGAGTCTTGGGAAGTAGTGCTGTAATTTCAGATCCTTCTAGTGAACAGAGGTATTTTGGAAGAGAGATTTCAACAAAAGCAATTGTCAGGCACTGGGCTTGCTCCTGTGTTTTTCTGTTGAGGGTTATTCTGTTGGATATCCAGCTAAATGATGAGTTTCAGCTGCACAGAGCAGTTAGTTGCAGGAGGTAGGAGAAACAGAAATCTCCAGAGCAGTAGCATTTCCTATGTAGGGTACATTGAGATTGTTAACAGATGAGACACATTGTTTTAGAGTGGGTTTAGAGCTGCAAACTTGGCATATCTACGTGTGTACCATCCCTCTGGAAGTCTGTGAACTGGATTAACCCAGTCACAGGTGGGAAAGCTGCTGCCATTCCCCTTGGGAACATACTTAATGTCCTGTGGAGCTGTCAGGCCACACTGCATTACAGGACAGGAAGTCTTCAAAAGCTGCATTTAGCTGATGTTTCTCCTCAGCTGAATCATCTTGCTTGAGGGATGTGTGGAACAGCAGCAAAGGAACAGACCAGAAAGCTGAGTAGTACAGGAATGCCATGGGCCAGTGCTCATTATTTCAAGTGCAGGAAGGCAGCTGTGTATTCATGGCTGCACCTGCAGTCAGGGTAAGGACATGAGGCTGGGGTTGCCTGAAGTTTTGTAGTTCCTCACTGTTTGGTGTTAGATCTCTCACTGGAGTTTGTTGTCTTCCTTCTGAGTGTTTTAACTTGGCTTTTCTCCAATCCCTCCCAGGCTATGGGCATCAATGATTTGCTGTCCTTTGACTTTATGGATGCTCCCCCCATGGAAACTCTCATAACTGCCATGGAGCAGCTCTACACCCTGGGAGCTCTGGATGATGAGGGGCTGCTCACTCGACTTGGGCGCAGGGTAGGCAAAATAAAATACCTCTTACCACTGCCTGGATTGCCAATATTCAGGGGATGACATGACAGCACTCATGGCAAGCCTTGCTTAGCATTGTTGGTTTCCTTTTGCTGTCACTCCCTTGTGATTTTTTGGTAGCTTTTTATTTTTGCTGTTACATACCCTCTGCTTTTTAAGGAGCAACTAGTGTTTCTCCTTATTCATAAGTTTACATGTATTAGTGTCTAAAAACTTCCTGTAATTATTGGGATATTCTTGTGATAGTGAATACAGACAAATAATTTGCTTCATGTTGAGTAAAGTTATTCTGGGTCAGGCAAACATCTTTGCAAAGTAAATATATGAGAAAGGGCATTGCTTTCTTTTGCACTGAGAAGACTCAGGATTTTTCACTGAATGCTCTGAAAAACGTTTCTTTTAGATGGCAGAATTCCCCTTGGAGCCTATGCTGTGTAAGATGTTGATCATGTCTGTGCATCTGGGATGTGGCAAGGAGATGTTGACAATTGTCTCCATGCTGTCTGTGCAGAATGTGTTCTACAGGCCAAAGGTGAGGAACTGAGCCAAGAGGCAGCAGTGTTACAGCCTGGGTGGGTTTGGTGTGAGTGCCTCAGGGGTTAAGAGTGAACCTATTTGCCAAAAGAAAGCTGTAATTTGGTCAGAACATTTGCTTGTGCATTTCCTCTCTGATGTTCCTTTTCATTGACGAGCCTGTAGCTGTGCTGTTGGTAGTTTCTTTGCAGATGGGAAAATAGAAGGAAAAGTCTTACAATCACTCTTGCATTTCCCAACAAACACAGCCTAAACCAAGTCAGTCCCAGCTCTGGAGTTCAGATTGCCTTTGCATTTTCAGATACACACAAAGTATTTCTTCATGGCACCTCTATCCTTTGCTGCTTTCTTTAAAGTCAGTAAGCAGCAGGCTCTGCTGTGGTGGGATCAGGTTTGTCTTGGATCCATTACTTCTTCTGCAGGGTAGTCTGTTAATTTCAGTTTTGATCTATATAACTGCAGTATTTGATTAATGCAGATGGGAGAAGTGGGGAGAAGTGTGTGGAAAGCAGCGCTCAAACCTACTGCTTTAGCACATTTCTTGATGACTGACTGAAGTTATTTCTAGAGCAGTAAGAAAACCAGTTAATGCTGTGTGTGCATGTGCTTCCTGAAGTATAAATGAGCCGTTTACTTGAATGTGTTCTTTCAAAAATAGGAACTGAAATTGAACAAAACATTTTGTGTAGTCTTAATCTTGTATCATCTGTTCCATGGTAGGTTTCAAATGTCATGCTATGAATAACAGGCAGCCTCTGTCATTCCTCCTGTCCAGGGATTTTCTCTATGATGTAGATATCTGATTGCTGTATGTTTTATGTGTTTAGGATAAACAAGCACTTGCTGATCAAAAGAAAGCCAAGTTCCATCAAACAGAAGGTGACCACCTCACGCTGCTGGCTGTGTACAATTCCTGGAAGAATAATAAGTTTTCAAATCCCTGGTGCTATGAAAATTTTATCCAGGCCCGATCCTTACGGCGGGCTCAGGACATTCGCAAGCAGATGTTGGGCATCATGGACAGGTGAGCATGTCAGGGAGGACAAGGACTGACTTTGGCTCTTACTGTTCTTACATTGTAATAATGAAAGAAAAATTGCTAAACTGATCTTGGTAATCTTTTTCTGTCTTGTCTGGCAGACACAAGCTGGATGTGGTGTCCTGTGGGAAGGCAACAGTTCGGGTCCAGAAAGCCATCTGCAGTGGCTTCTTCCGAAATGCAGCAAAGAAGGATCCCCAGGAAGGGTATAGGACACTCATTGACCAGCAAGTTGTCTATATCCACCCATCCAGTGCTCTCTTCAACAGGCAGCCTGAATGGTAAGGCAGGCAATAGCATGGAATTTCCTGTTTCTCTTCAGGCTTTATAACAGAGAAAGTCATGGTGTGTGCTGTTTGTGGAGTACAGATCTGAGCAGAGGCTGCTGATTCCTTAGCAAGGAGCAGACTGAGAAAAGTTTCAAGTCTGTTTTTGTCTCTTTGTGCTGCTAAACTTAGTGTCTGGGTAGAGATGAGACTGACTTTGGGAGCCAAGGCCAGGCCTGAAGCTGTAGTTGTGTGTTTCTTTATTGTGGAAATGAGTTTAAAACACTGAGTGTTGAAGAGGGAGAGAGCATTGTTTTAAATGGGATGAAGGAATTCTGTGCTGAAGAGTACTTGTGAAGTAGGAGAGGGGAAAAACAGGGGTAGCTCTTGTGGATGGTTCTTCTGGAGCTTAAAAGGAGCAAGCTTAGCTACTCCAGCCCTTGTCTTGTTGCTTCTTGTTAGAAAAAGCTGATTTCCAGCATTGCTGTCCCTTTTCACAGGGTGGTGTATCACGAACTGGTGCTGACCACCAAGGAGTACATGCGGGAGGTGACGACCATCGATCCTCGCTGGCTGGTGGAGTTTGCCCCAGCTTTCTTCAAGGTCTCTGACCCAACCAAGCTGAGCAAGCAGAAGAAGCAGCAGAGGCTGGAGCCCCTCTACAACCGCTACGAGGAGCCCAACGCCTGGAGGATATCCCGCGCCTTCCGGCGCCGATGAGCCCGGCTCCCTCCCGGCCTCTGCCTGCTTTCATGTTTGTGCCACTGGCACTTTGGCACTCTTGCCAGTGTCCTGGGAGACACACATTCCCATGAAGCTCCCCTCTGCAATGCACAGGTAGTCAGCCTTGGTGGAACAGGAGCTCAGGGGGCACCCCAGGTGTGCTGCAGCTGCACAGGCCACTGCAGCCTCTCAGAAGTGGGACTTGGAGCACTTTAGTGATTCCCCTTTTAAGAGACAAAATCTAAGACTCAAAGTCTGGGTACTGAGCTGAACAACCCAAAAAAGGTGTTTTAAAACTGGTTGTTCACCAACCTGACTGGGTTCTGAGTGACCAGAGAAATAGAAGCTGGAGTAGTTTGTGTCTTTACCCTGCTAAAAGGGATTTATTTCTACTTAACATTCTTGGTCAGTGACTGCTTTTTGGGAGCAGCCTGTTCTCTATTTTACCAAGTTCATGCATTTTCCCATTCAATGTAACTATTTGTCTTTTATTGAAGCCATCTGTGGTGAGATATTTAGTATCTGGCTTTGGGATAAGGCAGAAAAAATTCTTGAAAACCAGGTAGAATATATTTGGACAATGGGACAGGTCAGACTGCAAGCCTGACCCTTCATCCCCATCTCCTGGGTGCTGAAGGGTTTATCAACCAGTAATTACCACATCCCCTCTGCAGCACAGTTCCATCTGGAAATGTAAGTGGTCACAAAGGTTTAGATCTTTTATACAATGTGCCATTTGCTTTATTTTCACTTAAAATGTTTGGTGACATCACAGCTGTTGGGTTTTCGTAACAGAATGAGCTCTGGCAGCTAAAATGTCTTTAAAAATTGTGTAACAGTTTCTTGTTTTGAAAAGAAGTTGACTGCCCAGTGTGTGCTATGCCATGCCCAAACTATATGTAAAATACTTTTTTGGTTGCTAACAGATGAAATTTATTTGATTCCATAGCTGCAGAAACCTTATTTTTTTTCCAAAGCTGGGACATTTGCTAAAATTATTGTTGAAATGAAGAGAATTAGGTTGACTGGTTGTTTTACACAGTGAATTGGAAGAATGTTTCACACTGAAAAGTAGTTATGTTGGAAATACCTATCTGTACAAAGGTGAGCAGGGATGTTGTTAAATATCCTGAGCTTTCTCTCATGTTGTATCATAAAATTAAAGGGAATTACAAAGTTTGTAAGTTTGGACTCACAGAGTCGAAGCAAAAAGGACAGGAATGGAAGTGCCTCCAAAACATGCTTCAAGCTAATTGAGGGAAATGGAAACAGGTACCATAAAGCCAGAGCTCAGCAAGAACTGAGATGCCACAAACTCTCTCAGCTATACACTCTCCTGAGACACCTTCCTCTTTCCTGCTTTGCCTTCTCACCTGGTACTTTCCATAGTTCCCTAGGGGCCAGGAGAATGGTTATTGACATCCTGAGCTGAGCCTGGGCTGCACAGTGATGTCTTTGTGCAGCTGCTCTTTCTGAGGCAGGCACAGCACAGCCTTCAGGAGTCCACAGCTCCACCAGAAATGGCTCTGTGGCTCTGTGCTGAGCACTGCTGAGGCCACGTCTCAAATCCTGCACCCAGGGCTGGGTCCTTCACTACAGAAAGGGTGTTGAGGTGTCCAGAGAGGGGCAGGGTGTTATGATCCAGTTGTTGGAGAGATGCTTCTACCCGAATTAAGATGCAAATGAGACCACATGCTGAAGTCAGTAGTATGGATTTTATTTAACTGCTAATATGAGGTAAAGAGAGAGAAATAAATAGGAAAAGGAGAAGTAGGGAGTGAGAGAATGACAGATTAAGTAGAACATGCAGGAATAGACAGGAATGCCCACACACCTTCCTGCTGGGGGGGCAGTTCTACACTGTCCTACAACAGACTGGTTCTGTTGCAACACTTGTCGATCCTGTGCAGTCTTCAGAAATGAGTCTGGGGCACTTTGGGGGTCTTTGATGACTTCTGATCCCTTCCAAGACTGCTTCTCATGTGAATGTCCCGGGTGAGTGTGACCTGGGGTCGTGCTGTGTGTTCTACAGCAGAGCCAGGTTGTGTAAGAGAGAACTCTGCAGGGTCTGCTTCTTACCTGGCTGGTGGCCAGGGGATGGGTGTGCACCCCTCTGTACCACACGTTTGGAAATCACACTCAAAAACTCTCCTCCCCCTTTGCCTGGGGGGGAGAATGTGCAAACCTGGCCACAGCAAATGACTGTGGGCTGTGCCCCCCTGCTGAACCCAGTCAGAGCTGATTTTCAGCACAGCCACTGGGTTGAGCTTTCTTTGTGGATGCATTCTTCTCCCCCAGCCTTCACCTCTCCTTAGACCTGAGAGAACTGGACAATAGTCCCATCTTTATCTTATCTCAAGTTCCTGGTCAGAGTCCTGTTGTGGGGTGTGGGGTAGGCTTTGATGCAGTTACTTCATTGCACAGTTTGCTACAATGGGCAGCCCTTGGATGATAATAACATTGAGCTTCTAACATAAATCTAATTGTTTTAACCTCTCTCAGAAGGGTCTGGAGCACAAGTCTGATGAGGAGCAGCTGGGGGCTCAGGAGGGGTTTTCTCACTCCCTGACAAGAGGTTAGAGCCAGGTGGGTCTTGGCCTCTTCTCCCAGGCAAGCAGTGATGGGCCAAAAGGAAATGCCCTCAAGTTGTGCCAGAGGAGGTTTTGACTGGATATTAGGAAAAATTCTTCATTGGAAGGGTTGTCAGGCATTGGCACAGGCAGGCAAGGGCAGTGGTGGAGTCACCACCCTGGAGGGGATTTAAAAGGCAGGTAGATGTGGTGCTTAGGAATAAGGACTGGTTCTTCCTTAGTCTCTGACTTGGGGAAGCTTCTGTGGGAGTGTGTAGTGGAGTTGGTGGGAGCTGTTTATCTCCCTCCTGGAAGCTCCTGGTCATTCTCAGGACCAGCAGCACTTCAGGACTGTTGTCCATTACTCCCATACCAGCTGCCTCTCAGTCTAGCTGATCTGGAAATGCTGAGTGTAGTTATTGACTCCCAGCTCTCTGATCTGGGTTAGTATGAATCTCTGAGCTTTGGAGGTCACTGCCCCTCAGTGAGGGGAGCCTTACCTTGCTGATTCCTGGAACTGCTCTGTGGCTGTTGATCTGTTGCCCTGACTTGAGAAACCTGAATGAAATGTGCAACTAAAATTGCATTGAAATGTGTAACTTGCTCCCTGGAGTCCTGCTCTGGGAGGAAGGGCAGAGGGGTAGCCCAAAGGATAAATGGATAAATGTGAAGTCCTTGGGGATCCTGCAGATGGGGATATCAAAGCTGTGAGCTGGTGCCAAGGGGAGATGGCAAGCAAGCTCAAAAGGCAAAGGAGGTACCAATGGGTGAAGTTGCACTGGCCAAAGACAGACCAATTTATTAATTATAGTATTTTTACACTTATAAATATTAAAGGCAGCTTATACCAGAGGAAGGGTTCTCCTTCACCCCCCACTTCTGGGACACCACAGGAACCGTGCTGGCCAGGCAGGTGCAGGGCAAGGCAGGAGGGTCAGGAACTGTCAGAACACCAAGTCTCTGCCCAGGGCCTGCAAAGGCATCAGCAGAGCAGAGTGTTCTGAGTGTCTGGCCTCTCCTCAGGCAGGGAATGCTGCCTTTCATGGCTCTTGCACTCAGGGACAAGGCTGGGAGGGTTGGCATTAGCCATGCAGGGGAGAGTCATCAGGGAAAATCAGGCTTTCAGTCAATATACAGAATTTTTCTACAGGCTACCATGCTGACAGGATTGGCAATGCTCTGTATTCAGCAGCTGAAATATCCATCTGAAGCAGTGGAAACAGACTTTTTCTGTATGGGTACACTGTACTGCTCTTTGTCTAACTGGGAACATGGCAGAGCTACTAATTAAAGAATTAAACACCTCTTAATCAGGATGTGGTGCCCATCATAAACGTTTACTGTTGTGGAAAACCTGCCAGTTGAGCTAAGTTGCATGTGCTGCATTGGATTGCAGAGAGAGCTGCCTTTTCAACACATTCAAATTCCCCTTAAACATGCAAACATCTGTGGAGTTTAAATCTGAATTCCTCTATTAAGATCTATGTATTGTTTAGGTTACTTTGTGTAGATTTTTTTAATCACACCTCCACCAGGTTCTTCTCTTGCTTCAGACAATTCTCCAGCCAAGCTCAGGATGGGCACACAAGAGCCTGGCAGCTCTTCAAATATCCTGAGAATGTTTGTTGAAGAAGTTTTTCAGTTTATAAAAGCCACAACACCACACTTGCTGCTTTCCACAATCCCTCTGCCTGAACGAGGCACTGGCTTTGACCCGTGCCCCAGACCAATGCAGTCAAGCTCCTCTGTCATTCCCCTAAATGGCTTTGGGCCCTGGACTCCAGGACTGCTCTAATCCTGGTCTGGGCCTCCACCCACCCTGCTCAGAGTGCCTGAAGACCAGAAACTCCTGGCATGAGCAAGGAGGGGATAAGGCAGGAGCAGGAGACAATGAGTATTCCTCAAGGCAGGCACAAGATCTGTGGCCACTGTCCCGCAGCCATGCTGGGAAGAAGGCTGAGCTGGCCTTTCAGAGTGAGTTCCTCTGGTCAGAGCTGAGAGCAGGTCACACAGAGGTTCAGGACATGTCCTGGAGGAACGGAGTCAGCAGCAGCATGGTAGCATTCTCATAGATGAGCAAACCCCCTGGTGGGACAGCATCCCCTCCCTCTGCAGTGAGAGGGATTGTCAGAGGTGTTCCATACATCAGGAGGCACCGATTACCTGATTGCTGCTGAGGTGACAGCATCCTGAGAACGGGCCCCATCCTGACATCGTGAGAGTTTTACCACAAGCACGCAGGAGGAGCCCTGTCTGCTGTGAGCTGATCATCCACTTGTGTACCTGAACACTTCCACTTGTGTACCTGAACACTTCCACTTGTGTACCTGAACACTTCCACTTGTGAACGCTTGTCCTGACCAGAGCAGGTACGCAGAGTTCAGCGCAGGCCTGAACCAACGCTGACACCAGCTGCACACGAACCAGCCCTCTCCTTCTGTACACAGCCACGGCGAGCTGCCAGCAGCGCTAGAACGTGTAGCCTTTGCCGTAGAGCTGCGCAGGGAAGCTCCCGAGGTCTGGCAGGTAGGAGGCGTTGTCATCCAGGTGGGAGAGGGGCACGGTGTCCTCGTCGCTGCCCTGCCGCTCCAGCTGGGCCCTCAGCGCCGGCCGCGGCTGCTCGGGGAAGGCCATGGAGAACAGCGCCTCGGGCCCGCACACAAACTTGTACACGTAGCGCTCCCCAGCCACCTGCAGGGATCAGATGGGGGCAGCTGAGTGCTGCAGGCACAGGGGTTGGACACACGCTGCGACGGTAGGTTGAGAGGTTTTTTGGAGACAGGGTTGCTCATGGGACACGTGCTTTATTCTCAAGGGTCGTGGGTGCCAGAGTTTGCCATCAGCTGCCAGGCCAGCTGCTGGCGTGGTTCTAAGAGAGTTCTAAGAGGGTGAATTTCTTGTTACAGTATATTTTATCTTATTCTGTGTTGAATATTCTACAGTGACCAACCGGTGTGAGGTACAAATCTCATAGAATTTACATACAGCTTATGAGAACTACTAGATTTGAATAAAGCACTACCTTCTCATGCTAATTTCTATAATCCCTTCTTCCTGATATCCCTGCAGACCCTTTTTTTGCCTGGTCACTGGTATTGCTCAATATCCTGTCCCCTGAACTGGCATCCCTTCCCATATCAAAAGTGACCGTCATTTCTACCTCACCCACCAGCCCGATGTTCTCTGAGCCTACTGCTAAACAATCATATTTATAAGGTTTCCCTGTATCACCTTCCCCAACACACAGGGGCAGCACCAGGCAGTGTCCCCCAGCACCAGGGAAGGCTTACAGAGACATCTGCCTGCCCTGAGACGTGTCAGAGTTGGCAGTTCCTCCTGGTGCTGTCCTCTTGCTTCTCTGCTGTTCTCACCTGCCCTGGAGCAGCTCCTGGGGACTGGGATGCTGCCAGCTGACACTCTCTGTCCAGGTAACAGCAGCAGTCCCTGAGCTGTGTGTACTGAGACAGTTGCACTCCAATTATCTCTCCAGGGCCTGGCTGTGCCACAGACCATCCCTACCACACAGGACCAAGTTCCAGGCAGCTTTTCTCTCACCAGAGGAAGGACTGATTGTATCTCCTTGAAGCTGTATAAATTCCCACTCCCCTGACTGCAGACATATCCAGAAAAAGAAACCATAATTCCATAATTCCCCCTTTGTTTGACTTCTCATGCGTTGCTGTCTTGGTTTGACTTAATTGTCAAATAATTTTTGGACAGGGCAGACAATCTGGGGATACAAGCATCAGATAAAAGATAAATCTATCTTTTTAATTCACAGTTAAATTGTTTTACCTTTGTTTCTGTTTTAGTCATGATCTCAAAATATAAAAATAGCTAACCTAAGAGAAAATTAGCAAAAATTGTTTAGCAATTAAGTCAAACAAGACAATTGCTTACATTCAGCTCCTTCCCAGCTTCTCCATTTAACTACAGCAAAGAGGAGTTTTGGGGACAGCGAGCCTGGGATGCCTGGCTAGCTCAAGGACATGCTGTCTGTAGGAATTCTTGTCTCAAACAAGAGAAGCATCACTTAAAGCATTAACTTTTCTCCTGCTTTGCAGACTGACCTTCTGCATGATGCCTTTCTCGTAGTAGTAGCGCAGAGAGCGGCTCAGCTTGTCGTAGTTCATGGCCGGGCGGTTCTTCTGGATCCCCCACAGCCTGGCCACCTGCAAACAAAGCACCAAGCTGTGGCTGTGAACCCAGCCCAAGAGCAAGGAACCTTATCCAGCTGCTTCTCTGTTCACAGGTGCTACCATGACACACACAAACGTTTCAGCAATAGGCTCATGGATAATTTAGCAGCTTTTAAACATGAGTAGAACTCGAGCAGTCTGTACCACAGGGAAATTCTGGCCACCACTGCTGCTCACTCTCCAGTACTCTGAAAGCTTGAGGGTGCTAAAGGGCTGCTTTATCCTATGTTACACTTAATCTTCAAGGGTCCTGTGTTTGTCAGGAGACCAAGCAAGAGGGAACACCCTGGAAGGGACCTGTACCTGCCTGCTCCTCCACGATGTTCAGCTTTATCCATGAGACTCACAAGTCTGCTGTAAGCTGAAGTCAACCTGCCAAGACAACTCAGCTGCACTGAAAGTGCCCATAAATTTGGATATGTAGCAAGAACAGTGCTAATGCAGCTCTAATTGGAACAAGATATGGACAGACATTATGGACACTTTTCCCAGATACTGTCAAGTATCACTGTTTTTTTTTTTGGAACATGGCAGTGTTTGAAATTACACTTCAGTGAAAGTAATTTTGAAATAAAGATAGACTAGGAAATATCTGCTTCCAGATTCTTATGAAAACTTTTGCAGTCAGTAAGGTTCAAAACTCCAAACCTCAGTGTCAGCCTCAAGTGTGGAGCGTGACAAGGCAGCACAGGTCACTGCCAGCTTGAGAGTGAAGTCTCCAGGGAAATGAGGCCAGTGGATAATTTCACTCACTGCATAGCTGAGGTTCTAAACTTACATACAAGCAGCCTTTCTTAAACCTGATAATGGTGTCACTCAAGTGTTTTGATCTCTTCTAAAAACCCTGACTTGCTGCAGGGTCTAGCAAGTACCAGTGGCAGGCAGAAGCTTCCCAGGGGAAAAGCCACTTGAGAATTTGCAGGCCCAGAAACAGTGGGTGATTCCCCTGAGCCTGTAGAGAACCTCAATGGTTTCACCTCCTCTGGCTCAATGAGCTTGAACTCCATTCCTCTCCCAGTCCAGGCAATGAAGTGGGAATTGGTGGGATTGTCCAGCAGAGCCACAAGGAATTGCCAGAGCTGCAGTGATCCCCGTCTCTGGTAGGGGGGTCCTTCCCTGAACCCTCCACCTTCCTGCTTGATGTCTCCTGCTGAGAGGAACAAACAAGACATTTCTAAGGAGAACAGTGCAAAAACCACTGGGGAAAAAAAAAAGGCAAAAAAAAAAGCAGCACATTTCACATTTTCACAAATGTTTACCTGGAATATTTCAGTTCACATAAAACAGTGGCCAATTCACAAGCAACTCTTCCAAGAGCAGCTCTGACATACATCACAGTTAATGCTAGAAGGCCTGGCTGCTGCTAAGAAAGCTCAAAAAATGGGATACCAAAAAGCTGGGTACAAACACAACTGCAAGAACACTGTCATGAACTATGTGGGCACTAGTCAAGTGGCTGGCCAAGATGATGGATAACCCTTTCTTACACCAAAACTCCAAGCCATTCTTTCTCCAACCTTCAAATTTTTCTGGAACAACACAGACATCATCAGTGAAGGACCTCATCTGCTTCTCATAGCTGCAGCCTGAAAGAGAAAGCAACATCAGCAGGCACAGACAGCCAGGGTAGTACCAGAGGGTGATTCTGTGCAGGGAAGACAAGCCCTGCATTTCTTACCTAATGTATCTTCTGTATTTGAATGGCTTGGATAACTCTCAGCATTTATGTACATGGAAGGACAGTCAGGAACATCTACAGACCAAATAACAAACTCATTTATTTCAAAAGCACAGGTGGTAGAATCTTGCTCTGCAAAGGAGGACAGGTGAGTGTCTAACCACGGTCCTCTTGGAGCCCTCCTAAAGGGTTACTGCCAGACTGGTAACTCCAACTCCATTTGCCATATCCTGCCAATCATGACTTAGAGTAGTAAGTTTTTGTGGCACTATCACACACCATCCCTCAGAGTAGCCAGGATAGCCAGGCAATCACCTCTACATCACTTGTATATAAAATCATGAACAACAGGCTAAATAGGAACCTCTCTCTCATCTGCCATTAGGACAACTACACCCTTTTCTGCTGCTTTCCCAGGGAAGAAGGATTGCATTTTTCCAGGGGTACCATGATGATGTAAATGGAGAGCAGCAGCACCTGAATGTTTCTGCAGACAGAGTCTCACAAATGTAATTTCAAATTTCTCAAGCCTCCCTGGCTTTTTCACATCATGACGGGGCATTCTCAGAAACAGTTCAGAAAATATAAAAGAACAAAGAGCCTTTGTTAAAAACAAGCAGGAAATCTTTTCCTGATTCTGTGTGTAGTGTGTAGTGCTGTCTGTGCACTGCAATTTGTGTCTTCTGTATGCTGTGTTTTCTGAACCAAATGAATTTCCTTTACACAGCTGAAACAGGAGCTGTAACTGGGAGCTTTGGAAAGGTTTATGTTCTGTTT
Organism: Nicator chloris; assembly: GCA_013400495.1. Lineage (NCBI taxonomy): Eukaryota > Metazoa > Chordata > Aves > Passeriformes > Pycnonotidae > Nicator > Nicator chloris. The sequence continues at coordinate 149,127 of WAAE01005780.1, forward strand.
CCCTCACACACCTGTGTCTGGCCATTGCTTCCAGCAGATGTTCTGCTGATGCTAAGGGAAGAGAACCCTGAGCTGACAGACTGGGTGTTATTACCATCAGAAACTACTCTCACAAAAAGCACATTCCCATCTTCTGGGTTTGCACATTTTCTGAACAGCAGGATCCAGTGAAAGAGTAATACCATTATCACCACAGTGACACCCTCCTAGGAGCTTTTTATTTTTTATTTCTGCTAAAGGAAACAATTAAAGATGTCCATTAAAGTACCAATCCATTAAAGTATCCCAAATCTATTTTATCCCAAACCTTTCTACTTTACCCCAAACCTTTCTACTTTATCCAATTGAGGGTAGTGAGTCTTTGGACAGATCTGCCAGGAAAACAAGATTTATCCCTTGTGGAACAATAAGAGCATCACCTGGTGGATCTGGCATCAGTAGAGTTATTTTTGGTGTCATAAACTTTTTTCTGGAAATCCCCTGAAATCTCTGTTCCCTGTGCCTTGTTTCCATGGAAGCAGCAGGTGGAAGCTGATGCTCCAAGGGACGCCAAGCAGCACCCTGGCACTGAGCTGAGGCCACCCAGAGCCCCTCTCCTCTGCCCGTGCTCAGAGGGGCTTTCTGCTGCCAGGATCCAAGACAGTTGTTCTGTCCAAGCTCCAACATTGATTCCTTCCTTTCTGCTGCTGTTTTCAGGATGATTTCTTCAAAGCTGACCTCACTTATTTTCTGCAACCTTCCAGCTCACAAATACCCCCCAGAAGGCAAAAAACATCCTGTGAAACTGGAAACAGCCTTTTCTTCATTTCTGATGGTGTGAGTGGGCTAATCATGAATTTTGAGTCTCCTTATTGGCTGCTTACTCCCCTGGGGGGCACAAAGCCCCATGCTTTAATCTAGTTTGAATGGATTTAACATCACCTTCTACCTCCTATTTGGCAAAGTTTTCAACTCTCTGCTATGTTCTCTCTTTCTCAGAACACGGTGAGTGTCCCAGCCTTATCCTGGATGCAGTGAACAGCCAGAACTGGTTTAGTTCCCTGCTACACAGCCAGCACAGGCTCCTGAGGGTGAGCCAGTGCTGTTCCAAAGCTTGGAGAGCAGGGGTGGATGTGCACTGAGGAGCTGCTGTCTTGGCTTGCAATGCAAACCTAAAGTTTGTGTTCTATTGCCATCTGTTGAAACCGGTTGGGGAGGGACTTTTTTATCTCTTCCANGGTTAATTGGAGTGCTCCCAACACCCTGACCAACAGGGTGTCAGGCTGTGTTCTGACTCTGTCAGCATTTTGTTTGCTTTTTTGTACCACTACATTTTTATTTTTAATATTCCTAGTAAAGAACTGTTACTCCTATTCCCAACACCTTTGCCTGAAAGCCCCTTAATTCCAAAACTACATTAATTTGGAGGGAGGGGGTTTACATTCCCCATTCCAAGGGAAGCTCCAGCTTTCCCTGGCAGACACCTGTGTCTTTCCAAGCCACCACAGTTGGGTTCATGCAGTCAGGGAGAGCCAGTTGTGCCTACCTGAGTCGTATAGGTAATCCACCTGCTCCTGCTTGACCACCACAGCTGCTGGGTACTGCTGCCTGCTGCCTGCCTGGTTTGCTGCCTCGTACTGTGGCTCCTGCTGCTCCTGTTTGAAGCCCTGGGGAGGGTACTGGAGGCAGGGCTTGGGCAGCTGGCACTGGTAGGCAGCAGGGTCTTCCTGGGCCATGCCCTGGGAGGGTGGGAAGGAGTGGCACATCTCCACAGGGGGCTGGTACACAGAGCTGAGGAGGGACAGCACGTGAGACAGATGGGTTCTTGGCCCTCTGGTTTCAGCCCTGGCACAGGGCTGGCTGAGGGACAGAAACTTCCTCAGGCCATTCCTGTAGGAGCTCACTCATGGCTGGGACGAGGAGGGGACCCCAGGGAAGGGCATTTCCAAGGGGAGCTGCTACACAGCCCATCACTCACACAGGCTGGCAGGGGGAAGGTTATGGACTGGCAAGCCCAGGCAGCAGTGCTGGGTCCCACAGGAGGGGATCTGTGCTTTTTGTGGACAGAGCACTTCCACCTGGAAGCTGCAGCCTGAGGAGGGCAATCCTTGCCAGTGGCTGCCTCCTCCTGGCAGTAACTCACCTGTTTTCTCGGAGGTATCCACAGCTGGATGTGGAGTGGGCTGGCCCTGCAGGGCTCAGGAAGCTCCTGTCCTGTCTGGGGAACTGTTGGAGTGGTGGCTGAATCAGGACTCCTGGGCTGGGGCACTCTCTGGGCTGGTCATAGGCACTGCAAGAGCCAAACAGATATTGCAGCATTTCAGTTCTCCAAGAAGGACTTGTGGCAGCATCTGGAACGTGTCAAACGTGTCTGTGCAGCCACCTGGGCCAGGAACCCCCAGCACAAACTCCCTGCTGTCTCTTTGTTCCCTGGCACAACAACTCCTCCAGCAGAAAGCTGGGGAAGGCTCTGTGCTGGAGGAGCCACAGCTCAGCTCAGGCAGGGGCCTGGCACTGTGGGGTCAGGTGTGGGGCAGATTTTGGAAAGCAGGGGGAGAGGCATGTGGTAGATGTCAAGGCTGCTGAGTATGAGGATGGCTGAGGGCCAGGGAGGATAAAAAGGGAAGATAAAAAGGGAGGATAAAACCCCAGAGCTGATGTTCACAGGCCTGAGCTGCCCTTGGTGGAGGCAGAGCTGCTGAGCTGCAGCCAGCAGACAGACAGAGCTGCTGTCACACACTCCATATCAGATAATGCTGAGCACTTGGGGTCAGAACAGCTCCTGTGCCCTCCCTGTGTGAGCCACATTACCTGGCATAAAGGCACTGCTGGCTCTTGTGCTGGAGGGGCTGCTCATGGCTGCAGGACAGCTCCGAGGGGCTTTGGGGCTCCTTTTTAATCTTAGCAGGAGGGCTGTGAAAAGCTACTGCAGGAGAGAAAGGAAAGATCAAACTGACACTTTTCTTCTTCATGGGGAGCTCTGGTTATTCATTGCCAAATGCAGGTGTCCCTTTGCTGCATCTCTGCTGTGCTGACAGTCCAGCACTCCTGAAAGTGGCACTGGGGGATCTCAAACCCACTCTGCTCATCCCAAACACCAGTGAGAATCCAGGGAAAAACAAGGACAAAGGTTTCTTTCCATTCTCAGTGCACTGCTCATGATGCAGACAAGGAGGGATATTTCTGGGCTCGTCAGAATTTCATGAATAACAAATGTGGGTTGCAGTTTACAGCATGCAGGTGTTTACTTCTTATGCTTTACTCAATCCAGCAGCAGACAAAACCTGCTTCCTAGTTCCTCAGAAAGGCTTCTCCTGGCTGAGCCTCTTCTACCTTTGCCTGTGGGCTCTGCTGCTGCTGCTCTTAGGAGGTTCCTGGCATTTAGGGAAAAAATGTAACCCCAGGAAGGTGCATGAGGCTGGGCTGCTTTTTCAAACTAGGGAAGGATCTGCCCTCCAAATCCAAGCTGTAATCTTTTAGTAAGGCCATCTCCAGTCCTTCATCACCAGCTTACTCCCACCTCTTCAAGTCCCATGATGCTGCTCGTGCCCAGGGTTGCTCAGCCCTGTGACTGCTTTTAAGGATGGGAAGGAACATCCTGATCCATTGACACCTCATTTTTGATGGTTATTCCAGAAGTGGCCTGAACCCCACGTGCACCAGCCATTTCCAAGCTGGTTCTCCCTCACATAAAGGACTGAGAGTCCCTTCAGAAGCCAGCAGCTGGCTCAAGGGCCAGAAAAAGGCATTTGCTGCCTCTCATGGCACAGGACATTTCCGTTGTCAACACCCTTCCCCAAAATTAATTCTCACACTGAGGGGGAAATCTTCCCCTAAAAAAAACCCCAACTCTTTTTGGCTGCCTTTGGTTTCATCCCACACCAGAAAAGCCAGCACTCAGAGAGCTTGAGAGAATCCCTATACATAAATAAAGCCATAAGATCCCAGAGCCTTCTGCTGTTTCTGCTGCTCCTCAGGCACACTTGGCTCCCATGGGTGCTGTCAGTGGGAGCAGAGGAACCCATCCAGAGACAGCTCTGGGCACTGCCCAAGCTGAGAGAGGGGAGAACACCCTGCCCAAGCTGAGAGAGGGGAGAACACCCTGTCCCTGGGGTGGCTTCAGCATTCCAAGCATGTCACTCCTGCTGATGCCTTGAGTTTCAGCTTCCATGTTTTTCAGGCTCTGTGTGCCCAGGGTTGCAGCTCTGAGCTCACACTCAGTGTCACTCAGCTCTCTGCACAGGGTAATTAGACAAAACAAATCCTTTTCCTGCTGGAGACCAAGGAACAGAGGACGGCTTTCAGGCTCAAAAGCACAAGCAAGGGTGGGCTGAAGAGAAAAATGAGAAGGATGAGACCTCATAACCTGCAGCTGTAATTGGACAATTAAACCCCAATATGCAAATGGGCCAAAACTTATAAAAGTGTCAGACCTCCAGACCAGTTGTCCATTTAATGTCCATTTTGGGTCCATTCTGTGCCCATTCTGGGTCAATTTTGGGTCCATTCTGTGCCCATTTTGGGTCCATTCTGTGCCCATTTTGGATCCATTCTGTGCCCACCTTGGGTGCAGCCCTGGCCAGGCTCTTGTCCTGCCCAAAGTGTACCCCAAAGGCCTTTCAGTAAATATCTACTTTATTCTCCAGCTCTGTCCAGTCTCTGTTCCAGCTCAGCCTTCCCAAGGCAAGTCTGCATCCCTGCAAACAGCCCAGGCCCAAGGCAGGGCCAGAAGAGAAAAGTCTTTCTGTGTCTGGTGCACCCTGGAGCAGCCATTCTCAGTGTCTGGATGTATACAGCCCACCTAAAAATGCTGATGGGTCAGCTGGGTCTCAGGGGAAAAACAAATTGCTCTCTCCAGTGCACTGAACTGCATGGAATTTTCTAGAAGCTGGATGTGTTAGGAGCAGCCAATTCTTTCCAGCCCCAATAGCTGGAATAGGGGATCACATTTCACCTCACTCATTGATTCACTCAGAGTCAAACGTGGGACCATCCCTCTCCTTGGTCAAAAAAGGGGGAAAAAGGGAAAAAAATAAGATATAGGGCTCAGAGACCAAGCTGTGCTGCAGGGCCACGTCTGGGGACAGGAGGGAAACAAGGGCAAGCAGTAAAATTATTTAATTTCAGCTTCCGTGGGAAAACTGCCTGGGCTGGGGAGGAAAAGGCACCAGAATTTGGATTTGCCCTTCCCCCAAGAGATGTGAGCATCCCCAGGCTACTTACAGTTCTCTGAATGGAAGTCAGGCACAAATTGCTCATCGTTGTCTGGAACCTGAGCTGTCAGGAGAGAGGGAGAAAAAGAGGGAGGGAGGAGTTAGTTTTGGCACTTTGTACAGTATAATTAACAGAATTGTAATTTCTAAGGCAGAAATAAATCTGTGCAGGAAAGAGCTGAGCTTTCTGCTGGGATGATTTTAGTGACTAAGGATGGTTTCCCTTTGGGATTAATGAATGCATGTGAGTCCTGGGACAAACCTTGGGGAGAATCTCTACCCATCTTTTACAACTTCTAACAATTACTTTTGCATCCCCTTTACTGCAGGGAAGGGAGAGTTTGCAGCAGGTTGTTGCTATTTCATAAACCCTGTCACTGTTGCTGAAGGAAATGCTGCTGCTGCTAACAGACAAACCTAGAATTTTTGTTATTGGGGTGGACAACAGATTGCACTCTCTCAGCTCTGAAACAGAGGTGATGTGGTCAAAATTACCAGATATAAAGGATGGAAGCCGCTAATCTCAGTCAGCTGAAACTAAGCTAGACACAACAATCCAAAAATAAACCTCAGGAGCTACACTCTGCTAACAGGTGGTAAACAATGGAGCTGGCCAAACCCTTCACTCTGCAAATGTCACTCTGTATGACAACAAACTGGGAATGTAGACAAAATAAATAAAATGGGGAACTGAGGGAAAAAACACCTAGGAAATTAATTCTCTGAATTACCCTTGAAAAGCAACATGGAAATAGAAGAAATTATGGGGATCATATTGCATGAGCAGGGTTTGGACTTCACAGCCTTGAAGCTCTGCCTGGCATCACTGGTGAGGTCACAAGAGAATTAAATACTGAAAGCACCAGGCCACAGAACAGATGTGGAGTGAAAGCAAGGCTGGAGGGAAGGGGTGTTTGCACACAGCCACAGGCCTGTGCTAGAACTCTAAAGAGACATAAAAAACAATTGCACTTTTTATATTCACCACCTACTTTCTAAGGTTGCAGACCAGGCATTTTCTTGTTCTCCCCAAGCCACCACTGGTACTTGGAAGAAGTGGGATAATTAATCAGACATCTAAGCTCTGAACACCCAGCTCTGGTCTTGTTGCAGCCACCCACACTGCAGGCAGCAGCACTGAGCCCATTTCCCACACAGCTCCCAAGAGCTGGAGCACTGGAACTTCAACTTTCTGCCTAAGGACACCTGGAGATGTGATTCTGCTCCTGGCATCCATCACAGCACCTCTTTCTCTCCAGTGCTGTGAGCCCTTGTGTGACCACAGGGCACTCCCAAACTCATCCTACACTCTGCTACTGGCAAATGTATCCTAAGAGATTCCATGGAAATTCTTCAGGCTGCTGAGCTAAAGAGATTATCAGACGTGAGCAAAGCTAAAATTGAAAGTCTACCAAAAATCAGTTCTGAGGCAAATTTATTGGCAGCTCGAGTTCTTGTAAGATTTAAAAGAAATCAATCTCGGGCACATTCAGCAGGTCAATTACGTGAGCAGCAATGAATTCCTATTTTCCTGCTCGGAAAAAAGTTACATGAATGTTTCAATACTGAAAGAGCCTCCAGGTAATTCCTGCTGCATCCTGACAATCCTCAAGCTCCTGAAACTCTGCCTGATCAACTCATTTCAGTTCCGTTTGAAATGAACACAAAACTTTTGATTGTTTTTTCCTTCATAATCTTACTTAGTTGGCAAACATCTTCCTGAAGGCTTAAAAAAAGGAAATGTTTGACAAGATTGTCCCTCACTTGTGGTCAAATAAGAGGAAATAACACGGCTCAAAATGCCACGCATAATTTTACATCATTATTGTTAAATATTTTTAAGTACCTAGATCACAGTGAGTACTTCTGTATTTATCAAGAGTCTGTACTCGAGGATGTGTTTTGAATTTTCTAGAAAATGGATCATCTGTAGTACTGGAATTAGAGCAAAATTACCATGTTTAGAACTAGTTTCACTTGGAAACAATGTGATTCCCTGGCATTCGAAGTTTTCCTTGAAGTTCAAAGTCAAAACAATTAAGACACCAAAACAAAAAGTATGTGAATTCCAAGTCCCCACAAAGTATTATATTAAAAAAAAAAAAAAAGAAAGAAAGAAAAAAAAGAAAGGAAAGAGGGATTTTGTTCCCCAAATTAAAAGACTGCTTTATTGTTTAAGAAAATATCAACGTTCTGGCAACCAACAAAGACAAGTGACAAATTAGCATAAAATCGAACCAGTTACAAGTAGCCTGAAGCGAAAATTGTACCCAGGAAAGTGGGCCAGCAGCCAAGTTCCATTCATAAGCAAATTCCCAGCACAATGGTGTCATTCAGCGTCTTAATTTACACAAGCCAGAGGTTGGCAAGTCTGAAAAACCACTTTTCTTTGGAGCCAGGCAAACACAGCAAAGGAGCGGGACAAACCTCCAGAACAACTCAAAGACGAGTAAAACCGAGCCAAGCTGGGGGAAGGAGCCTACCTTCAGTCAGCCAGGTCTCCTGGAGCTGCCGCAGGTCCTGGAAGAGCTCTGCGGGGGAAGGGGAAGGGGCAGGATGCTGAGGGGGCCCGCGGGATGCTCCGGGCGCGGCGCTGCCGGCGGAGCGGAGCGCAGGAGCCGCTCCCGGCCCGGCCGCCCCCGCCTTCCCCGGCTCCCTCGGCCCCGGCCCCGCTCACCTTCCGAGTCCCGCGCCGGCGGCACGCCCGGCTCCCCGCCGGCCTTCCCGGCGCCCAGCACGGCTCCGCCACCCGGCACGGCCTGGCCCGGGGGCTGCTGCGGGAGGAGCGGGGTCAGAGCGGAGTTCCCGGAGCGGAGCCAGCCCGGAGCCGCGCCCGGCGGAGCCGCCACTCACCTGCGGGAAAGTGAACGGCACCTGCTGGTCCAGGTACCCCTTCATCCTCCTCGGGCGCTACCCGCTCTCCTCGGGCATCCGGGGGGTACCGGGGGAGCGGTGCGGCGGGCCGGGCCGGGCCGGGCAGGACAGGGCAGGGCGGGGTGGCCGCCAGCGGCCGAGATCCGCAGCAGCGGCAGGACCGCGATCGCCGGCGCTGCCGCTGCCCGGGAGAGGCGGCGAGCGCGTCGCAGCTGCCGAAACTTGGAATGCGAGGCGGGACGGAGCCCGCCAGCCCCCGGCCGGGACAGAACCCCCGGGACAGAACCTCCGGGACAGAAGCCCCGGGACAGAAGCCCCGCTCGGGTCGGGTCGGGTCCCGTCCGGAACCGGCTCTCAGCGCCGGCGGCCCCGGCCCACGCGGAGGTCGCGGCGGAGCCGCCCCGTGCGCGCTCCGAGGCCGCCGAGGGCCCGGGGCCGGTCGCCCATTGGCCCCGCGCTCACGGGCCCGGCTCGCCCACTCCTTTGTTCCATCGAGTTTGTGAATGAAGCTCCGCGTCGGGGCGCGCCCGCCAATCCGCGCTCGCCTCGGCCGCCACCCACACGGAGTGGGCGTGGCTTCTGCCCCGGAGCACCAATCAGATCGCAGCGCTGCGCTGTTCATTCAGCGCTGAGCTCCCATTCATAAAGAAAGGAAATTCTGCCGGAGTTCATTCACGAGCGGCCGCTCCAGCCCGGCCCCACCGTGTCCGTGTGTCCCGCCCGCCGTGGCACAGCCCTGCCCCTCCTCACGCACATCGCACTCATCTCCAAACACTCTCTCAGGTCGTTTTCAAACACTCTTCATGTACTTTCAGTTCTGTTCCGAGGAAGTTTCAACAAGCGGTGGAGGAAACCTCNAGCGGCCGAGATCCGCAGCAGCGGCAGGACCGCGATCGCCGGCGCTGCCGCTGTCCGGGAGAGGCGGCGAGCGCGTCGCAGCTGCCGAAACTTGGAATGCGAGGCGGGACGGAGCCCGCCAGCCCCCGGCCGGGACAGAACCCCCGGGACAGAAGCCCCGCTCGGGTCGGGTCGGGTCGGGTCCCGTCCGGAGCCGGCTCTCAGCGCCGGCGGCCCCGGCCCACGCGGAGGCCGCGGCGGAGCCGCCCCGTGCGCG